>BMAU01019115.1:0-23877 GCA_019973935.1 Trichonephila clavipes | reverse complement strand
ATTTCACTAATAATGCGTTTTAAGGTTCTTAATTAATATCTTTTAACAAATTGGAATATCGGAATATAAATGGGCAAAATGGATTCCTCGGACCTTTCCCGAAATTTCGGTACCTTTGGCGAGTTTCTGCATCCTGTGGTTCGTGATTAGATAGGGCATCATAGATTCAGAGATAGATAGATAGATTGATACATTTGTTTATCATCGGATTTTAATAGTGGACTAGCTGCTTGGCCCGGCGTTGCACGGGCTTTCTCTTCTTTTATAAATTTCCCATCTAAAAATAAGCTCTTCTAATACTCTTTTTCAAAATGATTTCCCCCTCCATCGCTAAGTCAGGCGTTACTTGGGCTTTCTCTTTTCATCATGTCACCGGCATTTCTGTGAGTGTGTTTGCACGCGCACAATGTAAGTGATTTCTAAAATTATGTCAAAAAATTTCCCTTTTTCGAAACTTGCTCCATTCCACTTATTTTTGATTTCAGACAGGTTTCACTCCCCTCTCTATAGCCCGAACACGAGTTTTTTTTTAGTGTAAACTTATTGTTATATCTTCCCCTTCTTCACACAGATTAGATATAGCTTGAAATTTCGATGCATGATTTTAAAAAAAAACAATATTGCTTTAGAATTAAAAAATTACTAATATGAAGCAACAAACCGAAAACGATCCTCATGCTAAGAATAAAACAAAAAATGTTCATCATTTTTTAATAATAGTTAGTTTCTAAGATACTAAAATAATAAAATAGATTTCAGATTTTCATGAATCTATCAATCGTTACATATAGTTAGATTAAAAATGTCTAAAAAATGTATTTTGTTCCAAAATAATAAACGATGTACTTTTTAATTAACAAAGAATTCAATTAGTGATTAAATAATAGAAATATTCCTTTTAAAATATATTTATATTTATTTATTAAAATCAAATAAAATATATATATATTTATTTATTAAAATCAAATTACTATAAGTAATTAATAAAAGAAAAATGTACAGAATTGAATTACATTATTGAAACGATTGCATTTTCTGAAAGTTTGATTAAACATAATAACGTATATAAGTTAGAAGCAAAACAGTATGGGGAAAGCACAAATATATATATATATACATGAGCTGAATAAAAAAACCGATCTGATAAAAACGTTTTGATATTTATTTTAATTTTATGATATTTTATTCCACTGTGTTTAGCAAATTATTTAAACAAGTATTTGACAAAAAAAAGAATGTTATACAAAACTTACTTATTTATTGTTTTAACAATATTTTTATGTATCATTATAATAATTTATATAATTTTTATTTATAACAAAGTGTATATCATTTTATAAAACTTTTTGTAACTAATTTTTATATAAAATATTATTTAATGTTTTTCTTTCTTACAAAATTTACAAAAAGTGTTATTTATTAATAACTATATTTATGAAGTTTAGTATAAATATTTATATAGTTACAGTAGTTATTTTATTTTTTAAAATGCAATGTACTTTTTTAAACATGATTTAATAATCAATAAACCTTTTTTAAATTCATTTTTTTAAATGGAAATTTTCGTAGTTTTGTAAAAAAAAAACAACAACATCATACAGAATTGTGACAAATTAAAAATGAAAAGTTTTTTTACTAGCTTTACTTTTAATTTAATGCCTTCAAACTTCATATATCTATTGCAAACAAATGTAATTTTTAAACAAAAAATGTAACAAAAATATTTTTTAAATATTCTTGCAAAAAGGAGAAAAAAAACGAAAAACACATTTTTTTAAAAAAAAACCGTAACTTTTAAGTAATTTTTTCAATCATTTTACAGATTGAAAATTACGAATTTTTTAAAACAATTATGTATTTCATTTTCTGACCTTTTTGCTAGAAAGATTTAAGCATTATTTTTGTTGCATTTTTTTTTCAAAAATGACCGTTGTTTGCAATCGAAATATGAAGTTTCAAGGTAATAATTGAAAATTGAAGCCCGAAAATAAATTTAAACTTTAACAAATAACAAAATCCGAAATAGAATAATCTTTTCAGTTTCGAAACAAGAAACAACCGTTTTATAAATCAGCGCCTTTGACATTCATGCTGTAGGTTCCTGCGGGAAAAGACTTGAAATGATCTTTAAAATAAGAGGAAGATATGTTCAATTTCGCATTGTGTTATTTGTTAAAGTCAAAATTTTCTTAGGGCTTCATCTTTAAGTTACTGCTTCCAAAATTTGATATGTCGATGGCAAACAACGGTAGTTTAAAAAAAAATTTTTTTTAAATAATGCTTACAATTTCTCGTTAAAGGGATAAAACCAAAAATATTTTTTTAAAGAAAACCGTAATTTTTAAGATTTTTTCTCAATATTTGTGAAGATTACGTATAATATTGTTCTACCCATGGAAAAGAGTTTCGTTAAATTACTTTTATAAATAAAAAAAGTTATTAAGTATTTAAATAAATTTTGAGTATTTTTTGAAAAATCCTAAAGAAAAATAGTTTTTCGCATTAATTTTTTTAAATGACGGATTCTAAAAGAGAAACGCCTGAACCCTTTTTGTGTAATTTTTTTTTTCATTAGTGCGAAAGAAAATGTAAGCGCAACGATTTAGAAATCATATTCATAAAAACGTGTTCATTTGGACTCATTTTAAAAAAATCGTAAAACATACAAAAAAAATTATTTTCTAAAATAAATTATACCATATTGTGGCGAAGTAAGTGATCTTTCCGTGTCTGTAATTATTTTTGTCCGAGTCTCATGAAAAAAATTAAATAACATTTGAAAAACGCTTGAAAAAAGAAGTTGAACCTGCCCCTGGTGGTTAAAAATTTCTAATAATGCGTTTTAAGGTTCTTAATTAATATCTTTTTAACTAATTGGAATATCGGAATATAAATGGGCATAATGGATTCCTCGGACCTTTACCGAAATTTCGGTACCTTTAGCGAGTTTCTGCATACTGTGGTTCGTGAGTAGATAGGGCATCATAGATTCAAAGATAGATAGATAGATTGATACATTTGCTTATCATCGGATTTTAATAGTGGACTCCCTGCTTGGCCCGGCGTTGCACGGGCTTTCTCTTCTTTTATAAATTTCTCATCTAAAAATAAGCTCTTCTAATACTCTTTTTCAAAATGATTTCCCCCCTCCATCGCTAAGTCAGGCGTTACTTGGGCTTTCTCTTTTAATCATGTCACCGGCATTTCTGTGAGTGTGTTTGCACGCGCACAATGTAAGTGATTTCTAAAATTATGTCAAAAAATTTCCCTTATTCGAAACTTGCTCCATTCCACTTATTTTTGATTTCAGACAGGTTTCACTCCCCTCTCTATAGCCCGAACACGAGTTTTTTTTTAGTGTAAACTTATTGTTATATCTTCCCCTTCTTCACACAGATTAGATATAGCTTGAAATTTCGATGCATGATTTTAAAAAAAAACAATATTGCTTTAGAATTAAAAAATTACTAATATGAAGCAACAAACCGAAAACGATCCTCATGCTAAGAATAAAACAAAAAATGTTCATCATTTTTTAATAATAGTTAGTTTCTAAGATACTAAAATAATAAAATAGATTTCAGATTTTCATGAATCTATCAATCGTTACATATAGTTAGCTTAAAAATGTCTCAAAAATGTATTTTGTTCCAAAATAATAAACGATGTACTTTTTAATTAACAAAGAATTCAATTAGTGATTAAATAATAGAAATATTCCTTTTAAAATATATTTATATTTATTTATTAAAATCAAATAAAATATATAAATATTTATTTATTAAAATCAAATTACTATAAGTAATTAATAAAAGAAAAATGTACAGAATTGAATTACATTATTGAAACGATTGCATTTTCTGAAAGTTTGATTAAACATAATAACGTATATAAGTTAGAAGCAAAACAGTATGGGGAAAGCACTTATAAATATATATACATGAGCTGAATAAAAAAACCGATCTGATAAAAACGTTTTGATATTTATTTTAATTTTATGATATTTTATTCCACAGTGTTTAGCAAATTATTTAAACAAGTATTTGACAAAAAAAAAGAATGTTATACAAAACTTACTTATTTATTGTTTTAACAATATTTTTATGTATCATTATAATAATTTATATAATTTTTATTTATAACAAAGTGTATATCATTTTATAAAACTTTTTGTAACTAATTTTTATATAAAATATTATTTAATGTTTTTCTTTCTTACAAAATTTACAAAAAGTGTTATTTATTAATAACTATATTTATGAAGTTTAGTATAAATATTTATATAGTTACAGTAGTTATTTTATTTTTTAAAATGCAATGTACTTTTTTAAACATGATTTAATAATCAATAAACCTTTTTTAAATTCATTTTTTAAATGGAAATTTTCGTAGTTTTGTAAAAAAAATAACAACAACATCATACAGAATTGTGACAAATTAAAAATGAAAAGTTTTTTTACTAGCTTTACTTTTAATTTAATGCCTTCAAACTTCATATATCTATTGCAAACAAATGTAATTTTTAAACAAAAAATGTAACAAAAATTTTTTTTAAATATTCTTGCAAAAAGGAGAAAAAAAAAGAAAAAACACATTTTTTTTTAAAAAAAAACGTAACTTTTAAGTAATTTTTTCAATCATTTTACAGATTGAAAATTACGAATTTTTTAAAACAATTATGTATTTCATTTTCTGACCTTTTTGCTAGAAAGATTTAAGCATTATTTTTGTTGCATTTTTTTTTTTCAAAAATGACCGTTGTTTGCAATCGAAATATGAAGTTTCAAGGTAATAATTGAAAATTGAAGCCCGAAAATAAATTTAAACTTTAACAAATAACAAAATCCGAAATAGAATAATCTTTTCAGTTTCGAAACAAGAAACAACCGTTTTATAAATCAGCGCCTTTGACATTCATGCTGTAGGTTCCTGCGGGAAAAGACTTGAAATGATCTTTAAAATAAGAGGAAGATATGTTCAATTTCGCATTGTGTTATTTGTTAAAGTCAAAATTTTTTAGGGCTTCATCTTTAAGTTACTGCTTCCAAAATTTGATATGTCGATTGCAAACAACGGTAGTTTTTTTTAAAAATTTTTTTTAAATAATGCTTACAATTTCTCGTTAAAGGGATAAAACCAAAAATATTTTTTTAAAGAAAACCGTAATTTTTAAGATTTTTTCTCAATATTTGTGAAGATTACGTATAATATTGTTCTACCCATGGAAAAAAGTTTCGTTAAATTACTTTTATAAATAAAAAAGTTATTAAGTATTTAAATAAATTTTGAGTATCTTTTGAAAAATCCTAAAGAAAAATAGTTTTTCGCATTAATTTTTTTTAAATGACGGATTCTAAAAGAGAAACGCATGAACCCTTTTTGTGTAAAATTTTTTTTCATTAGTGCGAAAGAAAATGTAAGCGCAACGATTTAGAAATCATATTCATAAAAACGTGTTCATTTGGACTCATTTTAAAAAAATCGTAAAACATACAAAAAAATTATTTTCTAAAATAAATTATACCATATTGTGGCGAAGTAAGTGATCTTTCCGTGTCTGTAATTATTTTTGTCCGAGTCTCATGAAAAAAATTAAATAACATTTGAAAAACGCTTGAAAAAAGAAGTTGAACTTGCCCCTGGTGGTTAAAAATTTCTAATAATGCGTTTTAAGGTTCTTAATTAATATCTTTTTAACTAATTGGAATATCGGAATATAAATGGGCTAAATGGATTCCTCGGACCTTTCCCGAAATTTCGGTACCTTTAGCGAGTTTCTGCATCCTGTGGTTCGTGAGTAGATAGGGCATCATAGATTCAAAGATAGATAGATAGATTGATACATTTGTTTATCATCGGATTTTAATAGTGGACTCCCTGCTTGGCCCGGCGTTGCACGGGCTTTCTCTTCTTTTATAAATTTCCCATCTAAAAATAAACTCTTCTAATACTCTTTTTCAAAATGATTTCTCCCCTCCATCGCTAACTCAGGCGTTACTTGGGCCTTCTCTTTACATCATGTCACCGGCATTTCTGTGAGTGTGTTTGCACGCGCACAATGTAAGTGATTTCTAAAATTATGTCAAAAAATTTCCCTTATTCGAAACTCGCTCCATTCCACTTATTTTTGATTTCAGACAGGTTTCACTCCCCTCTCTATAGCCCGAACACGAGTTTTTTTTAGTGTAAACTTATTGTTATATCTTCCTCTTCTTCACACAGATTAGATATAGCTTGAAATTTCGATGCATGATTTAAAAAAAACAATATTGCTTTAGAATTAAAAAATTACTAATATGAAGCAACAAACCGAAAACGATCCTCATGCTAAGAATAAAACAAAAAATGTTCATCATTTTTTAATAATAGTTAGTTTCTAAGATACTAAAATAATAAAATAGATTTCAGATTTTCATGAATCTATCAATCGTTACATATAGTTAGCTTAAAAATGTCTCAAAAATGTATTTTGTTCCAAAATAATAAATGATGTACTTTTTAATTAAAAAAGAATTCAATTAGTGATTAAATAATAGAAATATTCCTTTTAAAATATTTATATTTATTTATTAAAATCAAATAAAATATATATATATTTATTTATTAAAATCAAATTACTATAAGTAATTAATAAAAGAAAAAAAATGTACAGAATTGAATTACATTATTGAAACGATTGCATTTTCTGAAAGTTTGATTAAACATAATAACGTATATAAGTTAGAAGCAAAAAGTATGGGGAAAGCATATGGGGAAAGCATATATATAAATATATATATATATATATATATGCTGAATAAAAAAAAACCGATCTGATAAAAACGTTTTGATATTTATTTTAATTTTATGATATTTTATTCCACTGTGTTTAGCAAATTATTTAAACAAGTATTTGACAAAAAAAAAAGAATGTTATACAAAACTTACTTATTTATTGTTTTAACAATATTTTTATGTATCATTATAATAATTTATATAATTTTTATTTATAACAAAGTGTATATCATTTTATAAAACTTTTTGTAACTAATTTTTATATAAAATATTATTTAATGTTTTTCTTTCTTACAAAATTTACAAAAAGTGTTATTTATTAATAACTATATTTATGAAGTTTAGTATAAATATTTATATAGTTACAGTAGTTATTTTATTTTTTAAAATGCAATGTACTTTTTTAAACATGATTTAATAATCAATAAACCTTTTTTAAATTCATTTTTTAAATGGAAATTTTCGTAGTTTTGTAAAAAAAAATAACAACATCATACAGAATTGTGACAAATTAAAAATGAAAAGTTTTTTTACTAGCTTTACTTTTAATTTAATGCCTTCAAACTTCATATATCTATTGCAAACAAATGTAATTTTTAAACAAAAAATGTAACAAAAATAATTTTTAAATATTCTTGCAAAAAGGAGAAAAAAAAAAAAAAAAAACACATTTTTTTTTTTTTAAAAAAAAACCGTAACTTTTAAGTAATTTTTTCAATCATTTTACAGATTGAAAATTACGAATTTTTTAAAACAATTATGTATTTCATTATTTCATTTTCTGACCTTTTTGCTAGAAAGATTTAAGCATTATTTTTGTTGCATTTTTTTTTTTTTCAAAAATGACCGTTGTTTGCAATCGAAATATGAAGTTTCAAGGTAATAATTGAAAATTGAAGCCCGAAAATAAATTTAAACTTTAACAAATAACAAAATCCGAAATAGAATAATCTTTTCAGTTTCGAAACAAGAAACAACCGTTTTATAAATCAGCGCCTTTGACATTCATGCTGTAGGTTCCTGCGGGAAAAGACTTGAAATGATCTTTAAAATAAGAGGAAGATATGTTCAATTTCGCATTGTGTTATTTGTTAAAGTCAAAATTTTTTAGGGCTTCATCTTTAAGTTACTGCTTCCAAAATTTGATATGTCGATGGCAAACAACGGTAGTTTTTTTTAAAAAAAAAAAAATTTTTTTTTAAATAATGCTTACAATTTCTCGTTAAAGGGATAAAACCAAAAATATTTTTTTAAAGAAAACCGTAATTTTTAAGATATTTTCTCAATATTTGTGAAGATTACGTATAATATTGTTCTACCCATGGAAAAAAATTTCGTTAAATTACTTTTATAAATAAAAAAGTTATTAAGTATTTAAATAAATTTTGAGTATCTTTTGAAAAATCCTAAAGAAAAATAGTTTTTCGCATTAATTTTTTTTAAATGACGGATTCTAAAAGAGAAACGCATGAACCCTTTTTGTGTAAAATTTTTTTTCATTATTGCGAAAGAAAATGTAAGCGGAACAATTTAGAAATCATATTCATAAAAACGTGTTCATTTGGACTCATTTTAAAAAAAAAAATCGTAAAACATACAAAAAAAAAATTATTTTCTAAAATAAATTATACCATATTGTGGCGAAGTAAGTGATCTTTCCGTATCTGTAATTATTTTTTGTCCGAGTCTCATGAAAAAAATTAAATAACATTTGAAAAACGCTTGAAAAAAGAAGTTGAACTTGCCCCTGGTGGTTAAAAATTTCACTAATAATGCGTTTTAAGGTTCTTAATTAATATCTTTTTAACAAATTGGAATATCGGAATATAAATGGGCAAAATGGATTCCTCGGACCTTTCCCGAAATTTCGGTACCTTTGGCGAGTTTCTGCATCCTGTGGTTCGTGAGTAGATAGGGCATCATAGATTCAAAGATAGATAGATAGATTGATACATTTGTTTATCATCGGATTTTAATAGTGGACTACCTGCTTGGCCCGGCGTTGCACGGGCTTTCTCTTCTTTTATAAATTTCCCATCTAAAAATAAGCTCTTCTAATACTCTTTTTCAAAATGATTTCCCCCCTCCATCGCTAAGTCAGGCGTTACTTGGGCTTTCTCTTTTCATCATGTCACCGGCATTTCTGTGAGTGTGTTTGCACGCGCACAATGTAAGTGATTTCTAAAATTATGTCAAAAAATTTCCCTTATTCGAAACTTGCTCCATTCCACTTATTTTTGATTTCAGACAGGTTTCACTCCCCTCTCTATAGCCCGAACACGAGTTTTTTTAGTGTAAACTTATTGTTATATCTTCCCCTTCTTCACACAGATTAGATATAGCTTGAAATTTCGATGCATGATTTTAAAAAAAAACAATATTGCTTTAGAATTAAAAAATTACTAATATGAAGCAACAAACCGAAAACGATCCTCATGCTAAGAATAAAACAAAAAATGTTCATCATTTTTTAATAATAGTTAGTTTCTAAGATACTAAAATAATAAAATAGATTTCAGATTTTCATGAATCTATCAATCGTTACATATAGTTAGCTTAAAAATGTCTCAAAAATGTATTTTGTTCCAAAATAATAAACGATGTACTTTTTAATTAACAAAGAATTCAATTAGTGATTAAATAATAGAAATATTCCTTTTAAAATATATTTATATTTATTTATTAAAATCAAATAAAATATATATATATATTTATTTATTAAAATCAAATTACTATAAGTAATTAATAAAAGAAAAATGTACAGAATTGAATTACATTATTGAAACGATTGCATTTTCTGAAAGTTTGATTAAACATAATAACATATATAAGTTAGAAGCAAAAAAGTATGGGGAAAGCACTTATAAATATATATATATATATGAGCTGAATAAAAAAACCGATCTGATAAAAACGTTTTGATATTTATTTTAATTTTATGATATTTTATTCCACTGTGTTTAGCAAATTATTTAAACAAGTATTTGACAAAAAAAAGAATGTTATACAAAACTTACTTATTTATTGTTTTAACAATATTTTTATGTATCATTATAATAATTTACATAATTTTTATTTATAACAAAGTGTATATCATTTTATAAAACTTTTTGTAACTAATTTTTCTTACAAAACGTACAAAAAGTGTTATTTATTAATAACTATATTTATGAAGTTTAGTATAAATATTTATATAGTTACAGTAGTTATTTTATTTTTTAAAATGCAATGTACTTTTTTAAACATGATTTAATAATCAATAAACCTTTTTTAAATTCATTTTTTAAATGGAAATTTTCGTAGTTTTCTAAGAAAAATAACAACAACATCATACAGAATTGTGACAAATTAAAACTGAAAAGTTTTTTTACTAGCGTTACTTTTAATTTAATGCCTTCAAACTTCATATATCTATTGCAAACAAATATAATTTTTAAACAAAAAATGCAACAAAAATTTTTTTAAATATTCTTGCAAAAAGGCGAAAAAAAACAAAAAACACATTTTTTTTTAAAAAAAAACGTAACTTTTAAGTAATTTTTTCAATCATTTTACAGATTGAAAATTACGAATTTTTTTAAAACAATTATGTATTTCATTTTCTGACCTTTTTGCTAGAAAGATTTAAGCATTATTTTTGTTGCATTTTTTTTTTTCAAAAATGACCGTTGTTTGCAATCGAAATATGAAGTTTTAAGGTAATAATTGAAAATTGAAGCCCGAAAATAAATTTAAACTTTAACAAATAACAAAATCCGAAATAGAATAATCTTTTCAGTTTCGAAACAAGAAACAACCGTTTTATAAATCAGCGCCTTTGACATTCATGCTGTAGGTTCCTGCGGGAAAAGACTTGAAATGATCTTTAAAATAAGAGGAAGATATGTTCAATTTCGCATTGTGTTATTTGTTAAAGTCAAAATTTTTTAGGGCTTCATCTTTAAGTTACTGCTTCCAAAATTTGATATGTCGATGGCAAACAACGGTAGTTTAAAAAAATTTTTTTTTTAAATAATGCTTACAATTTCTCGTTAAAGGGATAAAACCAAAAAATTTTTTTAAAGAAAACCGTAATTTTTAAGATTTTTTCTCAATATTTGTGAAGATTACGTATAATATTGTTCTACCCATGGAAAAAAAAAATTCGTTAAATTACTTTTATAAATAAAAAAGTTATTAAGTATTTAAATAAATTTTGAGTATCTTTTGAAAAATCCTAAAGAAAAATAGTTTTTCGCATTAATTTTTTTAAATGACGGATTCTAAAAGAGAAACGCATGAACCCTTTTTGTGTAAATTTTTTTTTTCATTAGTGCGAAAGAAAATGTAAGCGCAACGATTTAGAAATCATATTCATAAAAACGTGTTCATTTGGACTCATTTTAAAAAATCGTAAAACATACAAAAAAATTATTTTCTAAAATAAATTATACCATATTGTGGCGAAGTAAGTGATCTTTCCGTATCTGTAATTATTTTTTGTCCGAGTCTCATGAAAAAAATTAAATAACATTTGAAAAACGCTTGAAAAAAAGAAGTTGAACTTGCCCCTGGTGGTTAAAAATTTCACTAATAATGCGTTTTAAGGTTCTTAATTAATATCTTTTTAACAATTGGAATATCGGAATATAAATGGGCAAAATGGATTCCTCGGACCTTTCCCGAAATTTCGGTACCTTTGGCGAGTTTCTGCATCCTGTGGTTCGTGATTAGATAGGGCATCATAGATTCAAAGATAGATAGATAGATTGATACATTTGTTTATCATCGGATTTTAATAGTGGACTACCTGCTTGGCCCGGCGTTGCACGGGCTTTCTCTTCTTTTATAAATTTCCCATCTAAAAATAAGCTCTTCTAATACTCTTTTTCAAAATGATTTCCCCCTCCATCGCTAAGTCAGGCGTTACTTGGGCTTTCTCTTTTCATCATGTCACCGGCATTTCTGTGAGTGTGTTTGCACGCGCACAATGTAAGTGATTTCTAAAATTATGTCAAAAAATTTCCCTTATTCGAAACTTGCTCCATTCCACTTATTTTTGATTTCAGACAGGTTTCACTCCCCTCTCTATAGCCCGAACACGAGTTTTTTTTAGTGTAAACTTATTGTTATATCTTCCCCTTCTTCACACAGATTAGATATAGCTTGAAATTTCGATGCATGATTTTAAAAAAAAACAATATTGCTTTAGAATTAAAAAATTACTAATATGAAGCAACAAACCGAAAACGATCCTCATCATGCTAAGAATAAAACAAAAAATGTTCATCATTTTTTAATAATAGTTAGTTTCTAAGATACTAAAATAATAAAATAGATTTCAGATTTTCATGAATCTATCAATCGTTACATATAGTTAGCTTAAAAATGTCTCAAAAATGTATTTTGTTCCAAAATAATAAACGATGTACTTTTTAATTAAAAAGAATTCAATTAGTGATTAAATAATAGAAATATTCCTTTTAAAATATATTTATATTTATTTATTAAAATCAAATAAAATATATATAATATTATTTATTTAAAAAATCAAATTACTATAAGTAATTAATAAAAAAAAATGTACAGAATTGAATTACATTATTGAAACGATTGCATTTTCTGAAAGTTTGATTAAACATAATAACGTATATAAGTTAGAAGCAAAAAGTATGGGGAAAGCACTTATAAATATATATATATATATGAGCTGAATAAAAAAAAAAACCGATCTGATAAAAACGTTTTGATATTTTTTTAATTTTATGATATTTTATTCCACTGTGTTTAGCAAATTATTTAAACAAGTATTTGACAAAAAAAAATGTTATACAAAACTTACTTATTTATTGTTTTAACAATATTTTTATGTATCATTATAATAATTTATATAATTTTTATTTATAACAAAGTGTATATCATTTTATAAAACTTTTTGTAACTAATTTTTATATAAAATATTATTTAATGTTTTTCTTTCTTACAAAATTTACAAAAAGTGTTATTTATTAATAATTATATTTATGAAGTTAAGTATAAATATTTATATAGTTACAGTAATTATTTTATTTTTTAATATGCAATGTACTTTTCTTAAACATGATTTAATTATCAATAAACCTTTTTTAAATTCATTTATTTAAATGCAAATTTTCGTAGTTTTGTAAAAAAAATAACAACATCATACAGAATTGTGACAAATTAAAAATGAAAAGTTTTTTTACTAGCTTTACTTTTAATTTAATGCCTTCGAACTTCATATATCTATTGCAAACAAATGTAATTTTTAAACAAAAAATGTAACAAAAATAATTTTTAAATATTCTTGCAAAAAGGAGAAAAAAACGAAAAACACAGTTTTTTTTTTAAAAAAAAAAAACGTAACTTTTAAGTAATTTTTTCAATCATTTCACAGATTGAAAATTACGAATTTTTTTAAAACAATTATGTATTTCATTTTCTTACCTTTTTGCTAGAAAGATTTAAGCATTATTTTTGTTGCATTTTTTTTTTTTCAAAAATGACCGTTGTTTGCAATCGAAATATGAAGTTTCAAGGTAATAATTGAAAATTGAAGCCCGAAAATAAATTTAAACTTTAACAAATAACAAAATCCGAAATAGAATAATCTTTTCAGTTTCGAAACAAGAAACAACCGTTTTATAAAGCAGCGCCTTTGACATTCATGCTGTAGGTTCCTGCGGGAAAAAACTTGAAATGATGTTTAAAATAAGAGGAAGATATGTTCAATTTCGCATTGTGTTATTGTTAAAGTCAAAATTTTTTTAGGGCTTCATCTTTAAGTTACTGCTTCCAAAATTTGATATGTCGATTGCAAACAACGGTAGTTTTTTTTTAAAAAAAAAAAATTTTTTTTTTTTAAATAATGCTTACAATTTCTCGTTAAAGGGATAAAACCAAAAATATTTTTTTAAAACCCGTAATTTTTAAGATTTTTTCAATATTTGTGAAGATTACGTATAATATTGTTCTACCCATGGAAAAAAGTTTCGTTAAATTACTTTTATAAATAAAAAAGTTATTAAGTATTTAAATAAATTTTGAGTATCTTTTGAAAAATCCTAAAGAAAAATAGTTTTTCGCATTAATTTTTTTAAATGACGGATTCTAAAAGAGAAACGCATGAACCCTTTTTTGTGTAAAATTTTTTTTTCATTAGTGCGAAAGAAAATGTAAGCGCAACGATTTAGAAATCATATTCATAAAAACGTGTTCATTTTGGACTCATTTTAAAAAAATCGTAATCATATACATAAAAAAAAATTATTTTCTAAAATAAATTATACCATATTGTGGCGAAGTAAGTGATCTTTCCGTATCTGTAATTATTTTTGTCCGAGTCTCATGAAAAAAATTAAATAACATTTGAAAAACGCTTGAAAAAAAGAAGTTGAACTTGCCCCTGGTGGTTAAAAATTTCACTAATAATGCGTTTTAAGGTTCTTAATTAATATCTTTTTAACAATTGGAATATCGGAATATAAATGGGCAAAATGGATTCCTCGGACCTTTCCCGAAATTTCGGTACCTTTGGCGAGTTTCTGCATCCTGTGGTTCGTGATTAGATAGGGCATCATAGATTCAAAGATAGATAGATAGATTGATACATTTGTTTATCATCGGATTTTAATAGTGGACTAGCTGCTTGGCCCGGCGTTGCACGGGCTTTCTCTTCTTTTATAAATTTCCCATCTAAAAATAAGCTCTTCTAATACTCTTTTTCAAAATGATTTCCCCCTCCATCGCTAAGTCAGGCGTTACTTGGGCTTTCTCTTTTCATCATGTCACCGGCATTTCTGTGAGTGTGTTTGCACGCGCACAATGTAAGTGATTTCTAAAATTATGTCAAAAAATTTCCCTTTTTCGAAACTTGCTCCATTCCACTTATTTTTGATTTCAGACAGGTTTCACTCCCCTCTCTATAGCCCGAACACGAGTTTTTTTTAGTGTAAACTTATTGTTATATCTTCCCCTTCTTCACACAGATTAGATATAGCTTGAAATTTCGATGCATGATTTTAAAAAAAAATAATGCTTTTTAAATTAAAAAATTACTAATATGAAGCAACAAACCGAAAACGATCCTCATGCTAAGAATAAAACAAAAAATGTTCATCATTTTTTAATAATAGTTAGTTTCTAAGATACTAAAATAATAAAATAGATTTCAGATTTTCATGAATCTATCAATCGTTACATATAGTTAGCTTAAAAATGTCTCAAAAATGTATTTTGTTCAAATAATAAACGATGTACTTTTTAATTAAAAAAGAATTCAATTCAATTAGTGATTAAATAATAGAAATATTCCTTTTAAAATATATTTATATTTATTTATTAAAATCAAATAAAATATATATATATTTATTTATTAAAATCAAATTACTATAAGTAATTAATAAAAGAAAAAAAATACAGAATTGAATTACATTATTGAAACGATTGCATTTTCTGAAAGTTTGATTAAACATAATAACATATAAGTTAGAAGCAAAAAAGTATGGGGAAAGCACTTATAAATATATATATATATATATATATATATATATATATGAATGAAAAAAAAAAACGATCTGATAAAAACGTTTTGATATTTATTTTAATTTTATGATATTTTATTCCACTGTGTTTAGCAAATTATTTAAACAAGTATTTGACAAAAAAAATGTTATACAAAACTTACTTATTTATTGTTTTAACAATATTTTTATGTATCATTATAATAATTTATATAATTTTTATTTATAACAAAGTGTATATCATTTTATAAAACTTTTTGTAACTAATTTTTATATAAAATATTATTTAATGTTTTTCTTTCTTACAAAATTTACAAAAAGTGTTATTTATTAATAACTATATTTATGAAGTTTAGTATAAATATTTATATAGTTACAGTAGTTATTTTATTTTTTAAAATGCAATGTACTTTTTTTAAACATGATTTAATAATCAATAAACCTTTTTTAAATTCATTTTTTAAATGGAAATTTTCGTAGTTTTGTAAAAAAAAAACAACAACAACAACATCATACAGAATTGTGACAAATTAAAAATGAAAAGTTTTTTTACTAGCTTTACTTTTAATTTAATGCCTTCAAACTTCATATATCTATTGCAAACAAATGTAATTTTTAAACAAAAAATGTAACAAAAATAATTTTTAAATATTCTTGCAAAAAGGAAAAAAAAACGAAAAACACATTTTTTTAAAAAAAAAAAACGTAACTTTTAAGTAATTTTTTCAATCATTTTACAGATTGAAAATTACGAATTTTTTTAAAACAATTATGTATTTCATTTTCTGACCTTTTTGCTAGAAAGATTTAAGCATTATTTTTGTTGCATTTTTTTTTTTTTTCAAAAATGACCGTTGTTTGCAATCGAAATATGAAGTTTCAAGGTAATAATTGAAAATTGAAGCCCGAAAATAAATTTAAACTTTAACAAATAACAAAATCCGAAATAGAATAATCTTTTCAGTTTCGAAACAAGAAACAACCGTTTTATAAAGCAGCGCCTTTGACATTCATGCTGTAGGTTCCTGCAGGAAAAAACTTGAAATGATGTTTAAAATTAGAGGAAGATATGTTCAATTTCGCATTGTGTTATTTGTTATAGTCAAAATTTTTTTAGGGCTTCATCTTTAAGTTACTGCTTCCAAAATTTGATATGTCGATTGCAAACAACGGTAGTTTTTTTAAATTTTTTTTTTAAATAATGCTTACAATTTCTCGTTAAAGGGATAAAACCAAAAATTCTTTTTAAAGAAAAGCGTAATTTTTAAGATTTTTTCTCAATATTTGTGAAGATTACGTATAATTTTGTTCTTCCCATGGAAAAAAGTTTCGTTAAATTACTTTTATAAATAAAAAACTTATTAAGTATTTAAATAAATTTTGAGTATCTTTTGAAAAATCCTTAAGAAAAATAGTTTTTCGCATTAATTTTTTTTAAATGACGGATTTTAAAAGAGAAACGCATGAACCCTTTTTGTGTAAATTTTTTTTTCATTAGTGCGAAAGAAAATGTAAGCGCAACGATTTAGAAATATTCATAAAAACGCGTTCATTTGGACTCATTTTAAAAAAATCGTAAAACATACAAAAAAAAATAATTTTCTAAAATAAATTATACCATATTGTGGCGAAGTAAGTGATCTTTCCGTGTCTGTAATTATTTTTGTCCGAGTCTCATGAAAAAAATTAAATAACATTTGAAAAACGCTTGAAAAAAGAAGTTGAACCTGCCCCTGGTGGTTAAAAATTTCTAATAATGCGTTTTAAGGTTCTTAATTAATATCTTTTTAACTAATTGGAATATCGGAATATAAATGGGCAAAATGGATTCCTCGGACCTTTCCCGAAATTTCGGTACCTTTGGCGAGTTTCTGCATCCTGTGGTTCGTGATTAGATAGGGCATCATAGATTCAAAGATAGATAGATAGATTGATACATTTGTTTATCATCGGATTTTAATAGTGGACTACCTGCTTGGCCCGGCGTTGCACGGGCTTTCTCTTCTTTTTATAAATTTCCCATCTAAAAATAAGCTCTTCTAATACTCTTTTTCAAAATGATTTCCCCCTCCATCGCTAAGTCAGGCGTTACTTGGGCTTTCTCTTTTCATCATGTCACCGGCATTTCTGTGAGTGTGTTTGCACGCGCACAATGTAAGTGATTTCTAAAATTATGTCAAAAAATTTCCCTTTTCGAAACTTGCTCCATCCACTTATTTTTGATTTCAGACAGGTTTCACTCCCCTCTCTATAGCCCGAACACGAGTTTTTTTTAGTGTAAACTTATTGTTATATCTTCCCCTTCTTCACACAGATTAGATATAGCTTGAAATTTCGATGCATGATTTTAAAAAAAAAATATTGCTTTAGAATTTTAGAATTAAAAAATTACTAATATGAAGCAACAAACCGAAAACGATCCTCATGCTAAGAATAAAACAAAAAATGTTCATCATTTTTTAATAATAGTTAGTTTCTAAGATACTAAAATAATAAAATAGATTTCAGATTTTCATGAATCTATCAATCGTTACATATAGTTAGCTTAAAAATGTCTCAAAAATGTATTTTGTTCCAAAATAATAAACGATGTACTTTTTAATTAAAAAAGAATTCAATTAGTGATTAAATAATAGAAATATTCCTTTTAAAATATATTTATATTTATTTATTAAAATCAAATAAAATATATATATATTTATTTATTAAAATCAAAATACTATAAGTAATTAATAAAAGAAAAATGTACAGAATTGAATTACATTATTGAAACGATTGCATTTTCTGAAAGTTTGATTAAAAACATAATAACATATATTAGAAGCAAAACAGTATGGGGAAAGCACAAATATATATATATACACATGAGCTGAATAAAAAAACCGATCTTATAAAAACGTTTTCATATTTATTTTAATTTTATGATATTTTATTCCACTGTGTTTAGGAAATTATTTAAACAAGTATTTGACAAAAAAAAAAAAAATGTTATACAAAACTTACTTATTTATTGTTTTAACAATATTTTTATGTATCATTATAATAATTTATATAATTTTTATTTATAGCAAAGTGTATATCATTTTATAAAACTTTTTGTAACTAATTTTTATATAAAATATTATTTAATGTTTTTCTTTCTTACAAAATTTAAAACGTGTTATTTATTAATAACTATATTTATGAAGTTTAGTATAAATATTTATATAGTTACAGTAGTTATTTTATTTTTTTTTTAAAATGCAATGTTTACTTTTTTTAAACATGATTTAATAATCAATAAACCTTTTTTAAATTCATTTTTAAATGGAAATTTTCGTAGTTTTGTAAAAAAAAAAAACAACAACATCATACAGAATTGTGACAAATTAAAAATGAAAAGTTTTTTTACTAGCTTTACTTTTAATTTAATGCCTTCAAACTTCATATATCTATTGCAAACAAATGTAATTTTTAAACAAAAAAAAAAACAAAAATAATTTTTAAATATTCTTGCAAAAAGAGAAAAAAAACGAAAAACACATTTTTTTTTTTAAAAAAAAACCGTAACTTTTAAGTAATTTTTTCAATCATTTTACAGATTGAAAATTACGAATTTTTTAAAACAATTATGTATTTCATTTTCACCTTTTTGCTATTTTTTTTCATTTTTTTACCTTTTTTTGCTAGAAAGATTTAAGCATTATTTTTGTTGCATTTTTTTTTCAAAAATGACCGTTGTTTGCAATCGAAATATGAAGTTTCAAGGTAATAATTGAAAATTGAAGCCCGAAAATAAATTTAAACTTTAACAAATAACAAAATCCGAAATAGAATAATCTTTTCAGTTTCGAAACAAGAAACAACCGTTTTATAAATCAGCGCCTTTGACATTCATGCTGTAGGTTCCTGCGGGAAAAGACTTGAAATGATCTTTAAAATAAGAGGAAGATATGTTCAATTTCGCATTGTGTTATTTGTTAAAGTCAAAATTTTTTAGGGCTTCATCTTTAAGTTACTGCTTCCAAAATTTGATATGTCGATGGCAAACAACGGTAGTTTTTTTTAAAAAAAAAATTTTTTTTTAAATAATGCTTACAATTTCTCGTTAAAGGGATAAAACCAAAAAAAAATTTTTAAAGAAAACCGTAATTTTTAAGATTTTTTCTCAATATTTGTGAAGATTACGTATAATATTGTTCTACCCATGGAAAAAAGTTTCGTTAAATTACTTTTATAAATAAAAAAGTTATTAAGTATTTAAATAAATTTTGAGTATCTTTTGAAAAATCCTAAAGAAAAATAGTTTTTCATTAATTTTTTTAATGACGGATTCTAAAAGAGAAACGCATGAACCCTTTTTTGTGTAAAATTTTTTTCATTAGTGCGAAAGAAAATGTAAGCGCAACGATTTAGAAATCATATTCATAAAAACGTGTTCATTTGGACTCATTTTAAAAAATCGTAAAACATACAAAAAAATTATTTTCTAAAATAAATTATACCATATTGTGGCGAAGTAAGTGATCTTTCCGTATCTGTAATTATTTTTGTCCGAGTCTCATGAAAAAAATTAAATAACATTTGAAAAACGCTTGAAAAAAATAAGTTGAACTTGCCCCTGGTTAAAAATTTCACTAATAATGAGTTTTAAGGTTCTTAATTTATATCTATTTAACAAATTGGAATATCGGAATATAAATGGCCAAAATGGATTCCTCGGATCTTTCCCGAAATTTCGGTACCTTTGGCAAGTTTCTGCATCCTGTGGTTCGTGATTAGATAGGGCATCATACATTCAGAGATAGATAGATAGATTGATACATTTGTTTATCATCGGATTTTAATAGTGGACTAGCTGCTTGGCCCGGCGTTGCACGGGCTTTCTCTTCTTTTATAAATTTCCCATCTAAAAATAAGCTCTTCTAATACTCTTTTTCAAAATGATTTCCCCCCCTCCATCGCTAAGTCAGGCGTTACTTGGGCTTTCTCTTTTCATCATGTCACCGGCATTTCTGTGAGTGTGTTTGCACGCGCACAATGTAAGTGATTTCTAAGATTATGTCAAAAAATTTCCCTTTTTCGAAACTTGCTCCATTCCACTTATTTTTGATTTCAGACAGGTTCACTCCCCTCTCTATAGCCCGAACACGAGTTTTTTTAGTGTAAACTTATTGTTATATCTTCCCCTTCTTCACACAGATTAGATATAGCTTGAAATTTCGATGCATGATTTTAAAAAAATATTGCTTTAGAATTAAAAATTACTAATATGAAGCAACAAACCGAAAACGATCCTCATGCTAAGAATAAAACAAAAAATGTTCATCATTTTTTAATAATAGTTAGTTTCTAAGATACTAAAATAATAAAATAGATTTCAGATTTTCATGAATCTATCAATCGTTACATATAGTTAGCTTAAAAATGTCTCAAAAATGTATTTTGTTCCAAAATAATAAACGATGTACTTTTTAATTAAAAAAGAATTCAATTAGTGATTAAATAATAGAAATATTCCTTTTAAAATATATTTATATTTATTTATTAAAATCAAATAAAATATATATATATTTATTTATTAAAATCAAATTACTATAAGTAATTAATAAAGAAAAATGTACAGAATTGAATTACATTATTGAAACGATTGCATTTTCTGAAAGTTTGATTAAACATAATAACGTATATAAGTTAGAAGCAAAACAGTATGGGGAAAGCACTTATAAATATATATATATATATACATGAGCTGAATAAAAAAAATAAAAAAACCGATCTGATAAAAACGTTTTGATATTTATTTTAATTTTATGATATTTTATTCCACTGTGTTTAGCAAATTATTTAAACAAGTATTTGACAAAAAAAAAAAAAAAAAGAATGTTATACAAAACTTACTTATTTATTGTTTTAACAATATTTTTATGTATCATTATAATAATTTATATAATTTTTATTTATAACAAAGTGTATATCATTTTATAAAACTTTTTGTAACTAATTTTTATATAAAATATTATTTAATGTTTTTCTTTCTTACAAAAATTTAAAAAAGTGTTATTTATTAATAACTATATTTATGAAGTTTAGTATAAATATTTATATAGTTACAGTAGTTATTTTATTTTTTAAAATGCAATGTACTTTTTTAAACATGATTTAATAATCAATAAACCTTTTTTAAATTCATTTTTTAAATGGAAATTTTCGTAGTTTTGTAAAAAAAAAAAACAACATCATACAGAATTGTGACAAATTAAAAATGAAAAGTTTTTTTACTAGCTTTACTTTTAATTTAATGCCTTCAAACTTCATATATCTATTGCAAACAAATGTAATTTTTAAACAAAAAATGTAACAAAAATAATTTTTAAATATTCTTGCAAAAAGAGAAAAAAAACGAAAAACACATTTTTTTTTAAAAAAAACCGTAACTTTTAAGTAATTTTTTCAATCATTTTACAGATTGAAAATTACGAATTTTTTAAAACAATTATGTATTTCATTTTCTGACCTTTTTGCTAGAAAGATTTAAGCATTATTTTTGTTGCATTTTTTTTCAAAAATGACCGTTGTTTGCAATCGAAATATGAAGTTTCAAGGTAATAATTGAAAATTGAAGCCCGAAAATAAATTTAAACTTTAACAAATAACAAAATCCGAAATAGAATAATCTTTTCAGTTTCGAAACAAGAAACAACCGTTTTATAAATCAGCGCCTTTGACATTCATGCTGTAGGTTCCTGCGGGAAAAGACTTGAAATGATCTTTAAAATAAGAGGAAGATATGTTCAATTTCGCATTGTGTTATTTGTTAAAGTCAAAATTTTTTAGGGCTTCATCTTTAAGTTACTGCTTCCAAAATTTGATATGTCGATGGCAAACAACGGTAGTTTTTTTTTAAAAAAAAAATTTTTTTTAAATAATGCTTACAATTTCTCGTTAAAGGGATAAAACCAAAAATTTTTTTAAAGAAAACCGTAATTTTTAAGATTTTTTCTCAATATTTGTGAAGATTACGTATAATATTGTTCTACCCATGGAAAAAAGTTTCGTTAAATTACTTTTATAAATAAAAAAGTTATTAAGTATTTAAATAAATGAAGTGTCCCCTTTTGGTGAGGGGAGAATTTTTATTGAAGGGAATACCCGAGAGAGAAATTTAATGCCCATCTTGAAAATCTTTATACAAATACTAGCCGCATGACCTGGGGTTGCACGGGCTTTCTCTTTCCCTCATGACGCCAACATTTCTGTGTGTGTGTGTTTTTGTGTTTGTACGCGCGCACAATGTGAGAGATTTCTATAATTATGTCATTAAATTTTCCTTTTCGAAATTCATTCCACTTATTTTCGATTTAAGACGGGTTTCTTTTTCCTTCTCTATAGCTCAGCATTTCCACACCTCCTAGATACAAGGCCTGGCTACTGAATTGAGAGAGGCTTGTGGCGTCACATAAATAGGTACAGAAATCCCGCCTGATTTGAAGTTCCCTTTTACTCGCCTACGCATTTTGATTGTTGCTCCTGTACAATTCGCAGCTTTCTACATTTTTATTGCAGATTTTCAATTTATTTGTGGCGATTTTGGATAAGATTATAAAAAATGGTGTACACATGCCATTCTACCAAATTGCAATAGCAATTATAAAGATACTGGGACAGTACAAATGTTTGGATTCCCAAAAGAGGACTTTCTTCGAAAAAAATGGACACAAGCCATTTCAAGAAAAGATTTTTTTTCTCCATCAAAGTATTCGAAGGTAAGTTTTAATTTTATTCTATTTATGGAAATTGTAATAATATCTTTATTTTAAAAGTCTACAAATAACTTTAATAGGTTGTTCAATAAGACCTTTGAAAATGTACTCATTTCTTTTTCTTCATGTGAGTTTCACAAACATTGAATTCATTTTTATTTATCTATAATGATAAGGTGTTTTGTTTTCAAATAAATATTTTTTGTACCCTAATAAATTTATGTTTTTAAAAATGAGCCCAAACAAGCATTGTTAATGAGACAAAAACTGTCTAGTGTTTTTGCTATTGCTGTTGTTTTATTTTTGTGTCATTTACTAAATGCCTTTTCGTAGAATCAACGAAAGTACCTTAAGTATTAATAGTTTGTTAGCAAAGAAAGCCCATTAAGATATACAGCTCGTAGTTAATGTAAATAGGGACATAAGCAACCATTTATTGTATATTTTGGTGTATTAATATGATGTGAGATACAAAAATGCAAAACACATTCACCTACCACAACAACAAAAAACAAGCTAATTTTTGAACTATTAGGATGACTTTAAAGTAAGAAAAAAATAAAGCTGTAAAAGTAAAGCTGAAAACACATAAACATGACTCAGCGTTAACCTCACAATTCGTTAACTTCATTTTAAAAAAATCAAATTATCAGAAAAATTATTGTTAATTCTAACAAATATTTTTTTTTGATGCAAATATATATATATATATATAATTTTATAGGTTTCTGAATTACACTTTTTGGATGATGCAATATGAAGATACACCAGAAGCTTACAATGAAAAGACTGGAGAAGATATGTGTGCCCTTAAAGCGTTTCAGACTACAAAATTTTCTGTG
>BMAU01019112.1:3322500-3561137 GCA_019973935.1 Trichonephila clavipes | reverse complement strand
GTTACGTATTGCTATTGTCTAATGTTAAGCACAGTCTAGGTCACTAGTCGTTGAGAATTCTTTCAAGAAATGGAAGCAAAAAAAGCTGCTAATGGTTAAAGCATTTTCGACCACAACTAGTAGGGGCAAATCTAATTACTTTTTTAATGCTCCGAGAAGACACGATTGATTAAAGATGGCTTTTTAGTATTTGATTAGAATCTTAGGAAAATCTTGCAAATGCAATCATTTGACTTCTTTTAATGGATCTAGACATATTTAAATGAAACTGTCGGAATGAAAGCTCTCAGTAATATTTCTGATTAACAAACATTATTCAAGATGGAGTTGATCATTGATGAGAATGAGATCATTATTAGCTGTGTTATCAGTGGATATAGATATCTAATCATGAATTATAAATATGTTGTTCTTTTCAAGAATAAGAAATTTTCTAATAATGATTTTTTTCATTAATTATAAGATCTAGACATGAAGTTTAAAAAGGATGTAACAATCCCCGTGTTTTCAATAATAATCATTAGAATCTGGTTGTGATTGCGTCTGATTAAATTATTTTTATCTTTGCATTGTGGTCATTGGTTTTATTGAAATTAATAATATTTATGAATAATATTTATTACTTTGATCTTGGAAAAGGATATTATGTTTCATATTTCAACTTATTACATTCATGAGATACAAGCACTAGTATTTAAAGTAGAATTTATTAAACCCATTATAATCCATTTTTATTCAATTACAATAAATAATTTTAGATTTTCACTTAAGGTCTACAAAAATAAATTCATAAAAGTTTTAAACAGTTAAAAATAAAACTGATCAAAATTATAACTTTTTTTATATTATTGGAAAAAAAATTGATTGGAGCAGTATGTTCGGTCAATTTTGCTAAATTATACCATATATTTTTAATCTTAGATATTGCTTAAACCCTTCTATTCTGAATGGTTCTTATCGACCCATTTGTATAATTTATTTCCTAATAGCTCTTACAAGATTTATTTATGGCATATTAGTTCTTAAGTGTTCCGTAATTAGATACATTTAAATAGTTTATTATTTTTTTCAGATTAATAGAATTAGTGTTTCCTCTTAATAAAAAAAAAGTTGTACTTCAATTGTTATAATCTAACAACATTGCTTATATGCATTGAGTACCATTAATTACAGTTGATAATTTTTTACAGATGACATCATTTCCAAAGATTTATTGGGGGAGAAAAATAACTATCACCGGAACTTTCAGAAAAAGAAAAAAAAAGACATTTATTCCTTCGACCATATATGACTCTTGTATCATATGCGTCAATGTAATATTTCGGCAGGAACACAAGGGGATATTTTTAACATGACACCATTGAGTTAAAATTTCAGACGGGTAATAAAATAAATAATAGGAATAATTTTATATTATAATGAATCTAAGGGAGGGGTATTGTTGTTACATACTGTTGATCCTAATTGTCACTGTACATACAAAAAATAAAAGAATGTATCATTCGCATAATACAACATATATATGTGTGTTTATACATAAGTAAATGCATAGATACAAAGAAAACAGTCGTAAGACAGAATGCAATGAGCAAATAGGTCTGCTTTGTGCTTACTTTTTCTATGCCGAAAACATGTAAATGTGATCTATAAATCTTGTTTATCATAAAATGTATCAAGAACATTGGAAGTGAATCATAGTAAAATTATTACTAGATTTATACTGCTCGTAAGGCCTTAAAATCTTTAACAACCCTTGCAGAAACAAGATATTTGACGAGAAGGAATTTAGGGAAGCAAAAATGTGTGCAAAAATAAAAAATAATAATAGTGTTAAATAAGAGTGTGTGAGAGAAAGGTATTAGAGGTTGAGATATATTTATTGTATTTATTTATTAATAATATATATATACAGAAATATTTAGTATGTAAAAGAATACATTATAACTAGATTAGATCCAACAGACTTATAAAAAGCACAAGACATTTTTTTGAGAAAGGTACAGAGATTAAAATGTTTAATATTTTTTCAAAAATATATTTTAACGTACTATCAATTCCCATTTACAAAAAAAATGAAGTAGAAAATTAATTATGAAAACAATTCAGGACTCTGAAACACAGGTTTAATATTTATTTGTAGAAGTATTGTGAAATAAATTCCATAATTTCCATGAGTTCCAGCATGTCAGTGATTGGTTCAATTTAAGCTTATGCTCGTTTGAAAATGTCTGGAGCTAAGTCTCATTTTATTTTTAAAATATTTAACTCAAAGTACTTTTAACGATGAATAAATTAGCGGAATCTGATTTTATGAGAACGTATACAGATTAAGCAACTTAAAATGCAATGTTCTGTGTATGTTCGTTAGCATATTTTCGATTTCTGTAGTGAAAATTTAATATAGTAAAGGTTATAGTACCGCATTCAAAATTCTAATTAATGCTATGCAATAATAAGATACGACCTAAAAATATATTTCTTTGAAATTCATTCCTTATATCTAATATTTAGAGATAATTTAGCATGCTTACGCTTTGTTCTCTCAATGAAACTTTTTATGAAAATGGAGGTTCTATTTACACAAGTAATATGAGCGAGTGACGCAAAATACTTCACAAATTATGACACATTTATGAACAAAATTTACATACCCCTTGAGTATACGAACGCGTTTCTAAACATATGACGAGGAAACATTATTTTGCACATTATATGGCTCCTGGGGTAAAAGTAAGATAATGCCTAAACTGTATTTTTTCGTGGGTAACTGCTATTTGGTACGTAATCGCGTGAAAATCTCAACGGTCTTTGCTTTAAAGAGAGAATAGGTGCTAATATATTCTCAGAAGAGAAAAGATTTTTCTTTCCTTTTTTGAAGAGGATAGAAACGAGCAAATGTCGTGATAAAGTGGGCAGAAAGTGGATAAAAATAGACGAAGGATTCTTGCAAGCTCAACCAAATTCCTTTCATTTTATTGTGAGATGCTGAGTAAAAAAAGTAACATGTTTGAAAGGAAGTATTATTTGGAGAAAAGCAATCGATTTTTGCAGTAAAACGCACTTTTAAAGGAAGAGCTTTCTTATTTTGTTTTATTTTTCTACTTATTCCAATACTTCTTTTTGTAATGTTCGTCCTTTGAATTGTGTAACAATAACAGAATGAAAAAGAAGCAATGTGGGTGTAACTTTTAATTTTTTTTTCTTTGTAATAAATAAACAAATTCCGTACAGTGCTTTGAGTGAAATTACAAAAAGCAACGGTTTAAATCATTGAAAAACTATGTAGCAAAAAAACCCCTTAGCTAAAATGTATCATTTTTTAATGATATTTTTTATATAAAACTTTGTATTTACTAAGCAATTTAATAATAATGGGGATTATTTGAATGGTTATTAAGATATCATTTGTTTAAACAAAAGTCCTTCTGAACAGTATTTTTAAAATAGCATAACTGAAAGACATAATAAAAAAATAATTAAAAGCATTTTCTCTAAATATTTATTTCAAAGTTTATATTTAGTACTTTATGGAAATAAATCTCTTGACGTAACTTCATGAGTTTCGAATAAATTTATACTAAATGTAGATGAAATTAAAAAAATAATATTAATTTGTTCAAATTTTTATACGAATGCTTTGTTCAAAATTATTGTAGACATAATATTATCTGTGTGTGTGTTATCATGAGTAAATGTTTTATAATATTGCCCACAAAGTATTTCTATTACATACCACTATAAGATTGATTATTTTTGAATTTATTTTTTACTAAATGAGTGCAATACATGAGTAAAATTAAATATTCCCTACTTATTTCTTGTGTTATTTCTTCACAGAATTATACATTTTTGCTCTTCTAAAAACCTACAATTACACATGGATAAGTATCTAGTCTTCAGGAGGCTCAAAGATAACTTATATATATAAATACATGCATATATATATATATATATATGTGTGTGTGTGTGTCAAAAATATTGTTTAAATAACTTAAATAATACCAAGTACTCTTTTTCGAAACTTTGTTTTGAAGACGAACACATTAAAGTAGTCATTAAGAATTAAATTGATTTTGAAAAAAAGACAGTCAGTTTAGGATCCTCTTATTTTAAAACTTTTACAAAATTCTCACGTTTTTGAAGATTTTTAGTATTTTTTTAAAGTACTCAATTTTAAAATTTTAGATTATTTCAGGATTTTTTTTTACTTTTTTAATTACTGGGAGCTAAAGTCTGAATAGAATTAAAATTATAACTCTTTATCTAGTTTTATTATTTATTTTTGTTGCAACCCCCACTAAATGTAAAAGTTCCAAAAACATTAAAATGGAACACAATCATACCCAAATATATACTAGTTTTGTAAAATTCTAGGATCACTGCTATATAAAAGTATGTATAAAAAATTCAAGATTATCTTCAAGAGAAAAATAAGCCTTAGAGAATACAAAATGCTTGCATAGACAAAAATTAGTATCAGAAAAAGTGCATTTTAAAGATTGTAAAAGCATGTTCTAAGACTGAAAACTTCTGATATATTTAGGATGAATGCGAAATAAAAAAATAAACAAATACAAGAAACATTTACGTTGGTTGTTAAATTTTAATAAATTATCAATCCAAATCAAAACAGTTGTAAAAATAGAATTATTTAAAAAAAATTGATGTCATTTTGAACTTTAGTTTTTTCTCATTTTAATTTAAAACTATTTAACATCTAAGCATATTGTGACGAAGCAAGCCTCTTCCCCAAATTACTAACGGATCCCTTGCCCCTTGCCGAAAGATGTTGGAAAAATTCCAGAAATTTCCCTAATTGCTGGGAAAGAATTTCGTAACTGGGTGGTCAACGTTTTGGACACTCTTTCCCAGGCTGCTTTCCGGATCGTCAAAAAGAGAAGCGTAACATTGTGCTTTCGTTTTCACACGATTCGGTGAAGACAGCGCGTCTGAAAAGTTACAATGCGCTCCTAGACATTGGCGCCCATTGGTCTAGAGATAAAATGGGCTGAGACCAACAGGGGCGGCAGAAGAACAAGAGAATAAGGGAGCCGAGACCGACAGGGGCGGCAGAAGAACAAGAGAACAAGGGAGCCGAGACCGACAGGGGCGGCAGAAGAACAAGAGAACAAGGGAGCTGAGACCGACAGGGGCAGCAGAAGAGCAAGAGATCAAAAAAGGATGATTAGGCGAGAAATGGTTAGAGGGAGAGAGATATAAGGGAAGCGAGAGCGCCCGAGAAGATGACTGGATTTTTGAGGGACCCATTGTGAGGTCCCTCCAGCGAGAGGAAAAACGATAGGGAGACCGCGAAGTACGGCGGAATACGAACTGGGGAGATCCGGGAACTTTCTGAGTCCCGATCAACGATAGGAAAGCGATACTGAATCCGTGAATTAAGGCGGATTCTGAACCGGAGAAACTTTACGTGAGGGAATTGATTTGGAGGTCCCTCCCGCTGAAGAATTGGGATTCATTTATACCTTATTCCGCGAAGTAAGGCGGATTTGGAGCCAGCGAACTCACCCAGACTCGGTTTTGAATTACCGAGTGTGAATGTATAGGACTTTTCTCTAGAGTGAAAATTCACATCATTATTTTTATGCGAGAGATATGAGCTATTGCAGTGAAAGAGACTTGAAAATTTTGGACCCTTTTGCTAATTAATTGTGATAAAATATTTTTTGATGATTTTCTTATTAAATAAATAGTTTACCCTAAAGCTGTGTGAAGTCGTTACACGATGTACGCAACGAAAGACTTAAACTTAAAAATTGTGTGTTGTACATTTTTTTATATAATACATTATTTATACATTTAATGCACTCCTTAAAAGTAAACTTGCAACACCAAGAAACAATGCACGTTGCTCCACGAAATTTTAGAAGTGATAGTGCTGAGGTGGATATGGATATGATTAAAAACAGACAAATAAAGTCATTATAAACCAATTAACTAGTGTCTTAATTACCCAACTTGGACAAATATACATGCCACGATAGTCGAGTGGACAAGGTATCGGATCACGGCTGGCCTAGTCACGAGTTCAATCCCAGTACCTCTAAAGACCCACCATGTGGGGCAGCGATGCCCGTTAAATATGTCTAGAGTTCAAACGTCCTTCTGTTGGTGTGGTGTGGTAGTTAGGATTGTGGGGTGCCAGCTCCGGTGTCGTCCACGTCACTTAAACATGGTTCAAAATTAAGTTGTCCATCGCCAAAAGCCCTCGTGTAGCTCGTGTGCTACGTTACTATTCACCCACTCACTGGACAAATATACAGGCTTCAATAAGGTGAGGCATTCTACCATTTAATACATTGATGGTTCCCTGAGATAACCGTTGACAAGCCACACCCACTGATATGTGCAGATCTTCCACGGTTTGTGCTAGTGGCCCTCGGTTCATGTCTGTGTTCAATTAGATTCAACAATTGTTTGATTGGATTCAGACTTGGAGAGTTTTCCAGCTAGGGTAGTATGTCAAATCCAGGCAGGCTGCTAAGAGTTCACCGTGCGACATGCAACCTTACTCTATCTTGCTAGAATACCGAGTTGGATGCACCCTGCAACAAGGGCAGATGTGCCTCAACTTTTGTGACGTGGGGCCACTGCCAAACAACCGTCAATATGTACCAGAGACATCCTGTGATCAAAAATTATGCCATCCCAACTCATGATGCCCAGTGTAGAATCGATTTGACGCTCGGCCAAATAGGTTCGTTCATTGCATTCTCCATAGCACCACCATACTTGTCTCTCGATGACCGTTATTCTTCCACAATCAGAAACGAGATTCATCCTGGAGCAATACCTGCTGTCATTTGATGGTCCAGATACGATAACGATGGAACCACACCAGGCATGTAGCCCTGTATTGAGCGATCAACGTTACTTATGCATGTAATTGCAATTCATGCAATGGTTTGGTTTCATGCAACTGCTTCATATGGTTTGAGTGGACACAGAACCCCACCAACACCTGTAGGTGACCGGCTTCGGATATCACTACCTGTGGAGAAATGTCTCGAGTAGTCAATTGGCAAATAAATCCGTCTGTACGCAGAAATTCATTTTAGGGTTGCACGTAGAACTTCTTGAATTCATAGTGTGACGCAACGTTGGATGGCACTCCCGTTGTACCCAACAAGAAATGTGATTTTGAGCTGCAACAAACCCAGTTCATTTTGTTCGATAATACGGTCAAGTTCCTTGGTTAAAAAATTATGGTTATGGGATCAACAATATCTCAGAGGTATTTTTTACACTTCTTTGGAAGTTGCAAATGCTACACAAATCCTCAGATGTGGTTTATGAGAAGGAAAAGTTGCTGGCCGTTATTGCCTGGATATGAGTACCACGTGATCAGATGTGTGCGAAAATTATCCATTTGGATATCCGTCTCACCATTATCATTCTTGAAAATTACTCAATAATACATGCATTATTTCTTTGTGTTGCAATTTTACTTTGAGGATAGTATTTTGCTTCATTAGCAAGTTTTTTACTAACATTTCGCGTGAAGTAAATGTTCATGCTCTTTTCCTAGCAATTTTATGCCATTTTTCGAGAAACTTTCCTTTTTTAATGGAATTTTATTAATATAATTGAGTATATTTATTTAAAAAAGATTTGATTCCGAAACTGAAACTATTTGCCTTAAGAAACTTGAAAGACAAAATTTATTTTATACTTGTGACCTAAATATCTAAGTTATTTTGCTAATATTACAAATTAAAATGTTATATATTTATCTCAAATATTTTAAATTTTATTGAAAAATATGAATTTTTATATTCTTGGTATTCTAAAATTTTATATGTAACTGAATAAAACCATTGGAGCATTTACTTTGCATTTAGTGTAGTATTCGTTAATTTTCAGTAGTCATAACCAATTTATAACTGTTGATAAAAAAAAGTTTCTGCTATAGATAAATTCAGGAAAGTGTGGGAACTATTTTAGTTTTAACTAAATCTCCTGAAATTATTTTTAAGTAGTCTCGATATATATGAGTTTGCTTATAATTAAATATTTCTTTCGTCAAACTTCTGAACAATTCAAGGAAGCGTTTTCTTAATATATCTGACTAATTGAGACAACTTTTTTTTTGAAAAAAATGGCGACATGGGGATTTTTTTGTGATTTTTAGATTTCTTTAGTATGTTTTAAAGAAAAAATCCTAAAACAGAAAACAGAAAAAAAATATTATTAAAATGGGAAAAAACTGATGAAAATATACAAAAAATTACATAAACGGAGCCCGCTGTGTTCAAAAAGTTTTGAAGAAATTCTCAATTTTTCAATTTTAATGTGTTATTTTGTTGTTCATGTTTGAAATGACTTTCAGGATAAGAAATATTTTATATTTTACAAAAACTACAGCAATTTATCTTAGTAATTATATGAAATTTCTTGAAAAAAAAGCGGTTATATTCACATAAAGGACTGTAAATTTTGCAATAAATCAGTGATTGATAAATCTGAAAGTCAAGACACTTCTACTATTATACAGTACCTAAACAAAATATTTCAGCAAATTATTTTTTAAACTTTTGGAGCAAACGCTGTCCTCGTTTGAGCTTTTTGAAAAAAAAAGACATTTCATGTAAAACTCATTTTAAAGTTTGACATCTTGTGTAAAGTTATGTCATCTGCTTTTACTAAAACACTTGTAGTTTTTGTTATAGTGAATGATTAATAAAAAGCTTGGTATTTTTATTAAGATAATAAGATGACCTATAAAATCAAATAAAAAAAATGTGAAATTTTTTTAAAAAATCATGATTTTAGAGGTGTTGGATACCTTAAAGTAGATTTGTTTATTACTATATTTAGTTATTGTAGTATTAATAGTATATAAAAATGAAGGCTATAGTTACGGGAAATATCCCAATGAAACTGAGCAATTACAGAATAAAATATATGCAAGAGAAAAAATACCAAATTAAGTGGCATTTAGAACATTATTTACGAGCTTCTCTTAATTTATTGTATTTTAAATTTCTTAAGAAGCTAATCAAAAATGCTTCACCATTTATCTTACTGTCTCTAAAGCAACCTTAAATCACTAGTTCGAACAATTGCTATGCTTTTAGAAGCTATTTATTTTAAGTAGAAACTTTCTTTTTAACCTCATAAATTTTCTGCTGTGATCATCGCTGAAAATTCATGTTCCAATTAAGATCTCTTATACAATTAATCTAATATGGAAGTCATCCAAATTTTTGTGGCTTCTTACTTATATACATTCATATAAAACATATTGTAAGTGTGGGTTATCTAAATATTTTATAAAAACGTCATACTTCCATTTTCTTGAGCAATTATTATTTTGTGAAAAAAAGTTTCACATTTGACTCAATGCAATTTTTAGAAATGTTTAAAAATGTGCTGTCATCAAAGAGACACCTTTTATAATAATACACGATAAACGTGTTTAATTAATTTCTAAAATTAAACTTCCTCACAAAAATCTAAATTTCGTCTACGTTTTTTTTTATTTTTCAATTTAAGATTAAACCACATTTCAGATTTCATAAAACTCTACTTTTAAGTTTATAAGTCATTTAAGCTTCTAAAAATAGATCTTCCAATGTTACAAATGACTCTTAACATTTTAACAACTGTCGATGGAAGAAATTTTCTACTCAAAGTTTTTAAAGCATTTTTATCAAATGACAAAGAATATGTTTTTGCAGCTCTAAAGATATAGAAGTATTAAAAAAAGGCAATATTGTTATAAAAATTTAATTCCGAAATACCGGTACGTAAAATAGTAACATTAGCACACAAAATGTTTTATTTATTTGAATTTACCATGTGAAAAAACACTATAAATCCAGCATTAGTTGTAATTTACTATATTAATTAAGAAAATTTTCATTTCAGAAATTACGATAGGTCAAATCATGGAGATTTAAAGAGCCTTAAATAATTTAAACCCTGCGCAATCTTTTTCTGCAAAAACTGGATTCCATAATTTAAAAAAAAAATGTTTTAAAGATTATTCTTAATTCCTTTGATAAATTATGTTAATTCAATTCATTAATTTCTTTATTAACGTCATAACCTTTGAGCTTTAAGAGGGATAGTACTTTTATCCATTTATAATAAGAATGTTAGGAGCGTTCCAATTTTTTCCTTTGAGAATCCTTTAAATTCAATATTGATATTCCTTTCTCTAAAACTAATGTTGCAAGGGCTATTTTTCATTCTAAGTATTTTTACGTGATGTGTAAAATATCTTTTATTAATTATTTAGAGATTTCTCTTAATTTTCGTACATAATTACTTTCATTGTTTAAGGGCTTCTTAATATCTGATATTAAGTTCTGTGTACAACGATCACAGAAATCTTACTCTCTGAGATCTGCTCCAAAATAATTCTCAAACCAGCAGCTATAGAAATTTCACCCGACCATCCATCAAGGTGAATAGAGTCGTCCAGTCTACCATTTACAGACTTGTAAGTGGATATATAAAGTGTATCCCCTTTGTTAATGGACAACAAGCTTATTTGATGTGTACCAATTGTTCCTGAGTGCAAGCCACATGGAACATCTGTTGAATTGTGCGGCTTTTTAAAAGGAACAAACATATTCCAATCCTCTTTTTGTTAGTGATTTTTGAGGATTCTTGGGGTAATGGACCTGATGTAGCCTGTGGATAGATCAGGTGGAAAAATCTACAACAGAAATGTACCATTTAAGCATATGATTTGTACTATTTTGCAAATTTTTTGGACACTGCGAAGCTGCTTAGAAGACACTCTAAAACAACGTATATTATTAAGAGACTCTTATCTTTCTGAATTGCTTCCTTATTTTATGTGATTGTTGACAGCAAGTTGGATCCTGTTTAACCCGATGAGGATCAGGTGGTTTTTCCTGTTAATCCTAACTCCATTTTAAAATCCCCATAAAATCATTACTGTAATTAAATGCGTCATATATATATATATATATATATATATATATATATATATATATATATATATATATATAATTATAGTTTTTTTAATCATTCCAAACTCCAAATTCAGATCACACCTCTGTGATCATGGGTCTCAGAACGGAAAAAAACACAATCTCATATATCATAAAGTGTTCCTGAAAATGATCACATATATGTTACCATGGTCCTGAATTGGTTAAGTCTATATCCTTTATCGCCTGCTTGGTGGTTATCCCTTACAATTAACGCACGCAAATTCAACAAAAACCTCTATTGGCGCCATTAAATTACTATCACCAGCGTAGGAACTCAACTAGGATTTTACCATGAATTCTAGCTTTATCAGTTTGTCATTAGCTCAATTTCCAAAACTCTCACAGCTTTGTTGACTTTAGCTTATTCATAATATTATAATTGAGTAATATTGGTAATATATATTCTGGTGTCATCTTTTTTAGTATATAAAAATAAGATATCCAGAGAATTACTACTATTTGGCTAAATTCTAAATAGACGCAAATATTCTAAGTACTTAATTTAAACATAAAATAATAGAGAGATACAAGGATTTCAAGAAATCATATAACAATCACAGCCAACTTTACCAATGTATGCTCTAAAATATTAATTTTCTGCCTTTACTTTCCTGACAAGTATCGTGTGTTTGGATCTAGTGTTGGGGAACTATATTTGGAATGTCGTGATATTATATCATTGAACGAAAAGCGATGATCACAGCAGAATTATTTGAATACCATAATTTATAAAAACTAATGCCGAAAAAGGCGGATACAGCGAAATTATCTTTAAAATGCAATACTTTTCATGACTAACTTTGTAATCCTGGCAAAAAATAACATTAAAAACTTATATCTTAGGCATATTGCATGCTATATTTATTTTTAATTGTAGCTAATAGGATAAGAAAATGCAAAAAATGTAGACATTTGGAAGTTGTTTCCTTGTAAGAATTTTGTCACGCTGTGTTAAATAATTAAAAAATAATACATAGTAACATCTCCTAAGATTTATGATTTTGCTCTCGAGAAATGGATATTAGAATCGATCTGGTTAGGAATAATTTATCTATAAATTAAAATTTAATAATATTCCTCAAGAATAACTAATCACTGGTTTTTAGCCGACATAAGCAACTGCTTTCTAAAATCAATTTTCTTCAGAAAGCTGTCCATTTCCTTTCCAGCGAGCGTTATTTTTCTTCTAGTAATTCACGAATGATTCGTAACAATCCATCGTTTTAATCAGCGTATCGAACTTTGTTACAAATAATTCAAAACTTCAAAGAGAGAGTTAATATCTATTATGACATTTTAATTAATAAATGCTGATGCAAAATATATGCTTTATATTCGTATTTCAAAACAAATTATAATGATAATATAGAATTTTAAAGAGTCAATGAGTTGAGAAGTTGCTTTATTGAATAAAAAATAGTCCCGAAAACTTGGTGTTCGATAAACCAACAGTTCGGATAACTCGGCCAACACAAATTGTGGTTTCAGAACTATACCAAACAAGACATTATGCTCCATGCAGACATTATTGCAGTTGTCACAGTTGATGTAAAAAATGCAGCGAAACAATGGAGGCCATCACATTGAAGCTACAATACAAATTCCTAAAATATCACATAGTGAAGGACCAAAGTCTGTAAAAATCACTCTTCAATATTTTGAACAACAAAATGCGTCGAAAATGGACTCACCGTTCATTCATCGTCTTCATGATGAAGCAACAAAACGCACAGTTCAGTTCGGAAGAAAACAGGACATTACGAATTTCTTTAAAAATTTGTAACCAGTTTTTGCACTGTCAGCTACTTAGTTTTTATTATATAGACAGCTTTATGCGCTCTTAAAGTATTTTTCTGAGGTGTGTTTGATGAGGTAAATTACTGTACAATATCTATTCATTGATTCGCACATATATCAATGAGACCCGATTGCCAACCTCTTGCCAAATTTGGCGCTTCTGTTCGTATCGCTAAACATTAGACCCGACGCGGTGGACTGTAAACACTATATTTGGCGAGAAATGACCCGTGGTGTGGTGTGGTAGTTAGGAGAGGGGGGTGCCAGCTCAGGTGTCGTCCACGTCACTTGACCATGGTTCAAAATTACGTGGTCCGTCGCCAAAAGCCCTCGTGTAGCTGAACAGTGTGACCTTAATATTAACTCAACTCAACTTGGCGAGAAATAACTTTTCGCCCAAAAAAATCCAAGATGGCGGCCACCGGGCATATACGATACCAGTTCCATTTGGGCATTTATTTTCTGTTGTATTCTCAATCAAACAATACATACAAATGCATTACTATATTTTCTGAGGAAACACTAGTACTTATTCTTTTTTAATTCAGCTCTCGATAATCCGGAAATTTCACAAACTTGGTTACCCATCCGCTTACATTAGGCCCAGTTTCCGGGATTTTATTGCTTAAGAAAATATTTGAAATTATAATTCTATAGAATAATAATTTTTCCTAGGAAAAAAATTCTCATTAAAACAGACAAAAACATGTAAAAAAATCTATGAGAGTGAATTTGTAAGAGTATTTATAGCACAAGAGATAGTCACTTACTTCTTTCTATAAGGTACAAATTTTTGTGATATAATCGAAATATACCTCTTTGTTCAATAAATACATGATGTTTTAATTCAGAATTTCTTCAAATTTATATGATAAGGCAAAATTTTGATTTTTAAGCAAATTTAAAGTGAGTCTCCTGTGTATGGTGTACTAAAAAAAAATAAATAAAATTATTTTATTTCAGTTATTTATTCATTTTTATTTTTGTTTTTGACTTTCTCTTTAGGTTTTATTTACTTTTATCTAAGCAAAATACATTTAATAACAAGAAAATTCCGAATAGAAAAGAAAACTCATGTTACTTCTAAATGTATACTTGTTTCGAACATTATAACATTAGCTGTTTTAGCAATCTGAATCATAACACCTTATCCACTCTCGCGAGAAATATGCTTGCGGATTATTTCAATTGATAAATATGAATTTGAATATTTTATCTAACGCCTAAGATTCCTTTATTTGATCATTTACATAATATTTTTTTTAGTTTTCAAGGTTTATTACGCACTGATATATTCAAGAATGGCTACAGGAAATCCTTCGAGAATTTCAACCGTATGTTCCACATAGTTAAACATTTTCATCAAAATTCTTTTATCTATGAAAGAAAATTCTGTGATTCAATTACATGGATAAAACTCTTTGAATGTTAAGAGAAATTAGTTATGGAAGTATGTGGATTTTCTCTGAATCTAAAAGTCCCTAATGAAAAAAAGGTATATTGAAATTTACTATAACGATTCTCAGCTGTAAATGAATTTTCTTAGTAATAACTGCATAACTGAGCTTAGTCGCACGGAATGCAGGGTAAAATTAAATGTGTTTAGAAATGTATGCCTTATACGAAGAATTCTTGAATTTTTCCTCCGCCGAACTATTGATAGTGTGTTTAAAGCAACAAATCGCAGAATAGCCTTTCGTCACAAGGGTGCTTGTTCTAATAAATTTAGGTAATCTACATAACATTTGATGAAACAACAATTAGCAAGCTATATGTGTTTTACATGCCTGTATCCGCAGATATAATGCATCTCAATTCATGACTCAAATTTTCATCATTAAAGTAAATTAATAGTTCTTGGAAATATTAGATAAGTTGTGAATTCACAGCTGGAATAACCAATACACAGAAATTTTTTTTGAATTGAACTACTTCGAAATTAAGAGAAAATAGTACCATTGACACTTGCAATAGATTATTCTAGATAAATAATTCATTTCATTATAGGACATTTTAAATATAAGTACGTATATATGTATACTATATAGTATAGATTTATATAGTAATGTACTATAGTAAAAAAGAATATATATATTTATAGTAAGTATATATATATATATATATATATATATATATATATATATATATATATATATATATATATATATATAAATTTTGAACTGTATACCTTACTAAGATATAAACAAGGATTTCTGCTTTTTTTGGATAATTCAGAGACAACTAAACATCAATACACAATGCATCATTTGTTAAAACTGTACAGTCGTCAAAAAATATGTTATTCTAAATATATATGAAATACAATTTTCAAAAGTATAATCTTATTCTTAAACATATATTATACGTGAACCCGTTTTCTTATCGTAAACTGAAACTAAATAATGCTTTATTTCATTAGGCATTGAAAAGAGTTTGCTTATAATAAATAGTTCAAGCGTCTTACAAAATACAGGACATAGATTTTTAAATTCAAATGAAAAATTTAGTTAAAATTAAGGGGTGGTATTACTAAGGTAGAATACAAAATATATATTTTGATTATTCAAAAACAAATCGTTAGAAGCATCAGGACTGGAATCCGCAACTCGACAGAAATAATGCCAACCTCGAATTCGCGTCCATGTCCACTTGATTTCCATTGTCCACAACAGTCTTCACACAAGAATGTCTTAACGAAGAAAATTTTGCGTACGTACGTATTATCACAACCATATTGGCGACATTATATAAAACGCAACACACAGTTGTGAATTTAGCATGTACGACCCATACGAAATCGAGGTTGCTAACTTGGCGAGTTATCTTAAACATTGTTGTTGTTGTATTAGTACGTAAGTGCCAAATTTTGTTTCAGATTTTTTATTAACATGTAGATAACTGAAAAAAATACTTTAAGGTATCCGACTACGTTCGAAACCGTGATTTTTAAAAAAACGCATAAATGGATAATTTTCCTGATATTTAGTGTCACTGAGAATAAAATACATGTATAAAATTGTTTTAAGAACATTATGGCAAAAAATATTTATATACAATATTTTGGCAAAAAATTAACTTATAATAACCTTTTTTCAAAATGTTTTCCTTTCATAAGAAATGCTTCTATAATAATAATATTTTGCTTATATAAAGTAAAGACTTCTACCGAGAGTCTGAACTAGGATTTTTTTTTTGAAAAAATCACATTATGTTCAGAGTTGCCACCAATTGAAATAAATATCGGCGTTTTTTTCTTAAAATTTCTCCCCTTTATTGCAGTAAAATATAGATACATCCGCTTCTAAGTTATATATTTAAAAAATTCTAGTTCAGCCTCTGTACTGAGGTATGAGCTATATTGAGGTAAAATATTATAATAAAAGCATTTTTCATAAATGAGAATATTTTGAAAATTGGTCATTCTATGTTAATTTTTTGTCAAAATATTGTACTTAAATAATTGTTTATTGTAATAATATTCTTAAAACAATTTTGTATACATTTCCTAATCTAAGTGACACTAAATATCACAAATATTATCCATTTACACGCTTTTGGAAAATCACGGTTTCGAACGTAGTCGAATACCTTAACATATATTTTTTTAATTTTTAAAATAACCTAATTTTCTGGAGCAAATGTAGCCAAGTAGTCATGTCAAAAGGCCCTCGGCAGTAATATTAAAAGAAAGAGTTTGAGTCCTGCAATGGTGGATATCAAGGTGGAAAATAATGACTATTTTACACTTACACTCACGTACTATTTTACACTTATCTCACAAGATGCGTTGTAGAGAAAAAGGAAATTACTTGAATAATTCAGCAACCATCTTTGAAACTGGACCAGAGCTTAAATTTACTACGTGCATTATCCATAATCTATTTGCTTCTTCTTTGAAGAAGCAAAATAACGTTTAATATAATTGTATTTTATAATTAGAGAATAATGAAAATACGTAAGCATGAAAGGGAGAGTTCATATGAAATGGTCGTTTATATATGGTCTTTGTTTTACTTGAATGACGCAGGAAGTATTTGAATAAGGTATAATCTATGGAATACTTCGGGGTTCATTCATATATTTGGAAAAAACAATAATAAATTTTGCATTTAAATATTATACCCGAAACAACTGAATAAAACGATAACAAAATATTACTTCTCTTTTAACAACTTGCTTATATAGAAATCTAAGTCTTTCATTGTTGAATTCGCTAATTTATTATTTCGTTATAATATTTATCATGGTTGGGCAATATAGTCCATTATATCTTCTCGATTTGAATATCTACTAAATGGGTGAGGATTAGCCAAAGAGATACATTGGAAGATGTATTTACCATTATATTTGAATACCTTTTTGGATTTAAGCCCTTCTAATTCAAATTATTTTGAGACTAACATTAAACAAAGGGGAGATTCCTTTTCTCATTATAATTTAATTTTCTAAATACATTGTTGCAGTTGGAATTTTAAACAGATTTATAAAATGTATCATTGTTTTAAGCGTTCTATAGATTAAATGGTATTTCTAATTCATATTATTTATGTACTTAAATAAAATATTAATAAAATGGTCTTTAATTAATTACGCTTCAATTTACTGGATTTATATGAGTTTAAATAGAGCAATATAATAAATACGATGAACCTATATATTTAAGATTTGTCCTTCAATTTCAAAACCTTTTAATAGTATGTACACAACTAAACAATGTATTAAACAAATGTTTATTTAATTATTAAGAAATTTACTTTTTTAAGTCATTTAGAGGTTACAGTTTTAAACATTTACATAGCATCATTAAGTTTTAAATATTTACGTAACAACTTATAATTTTATTTAAATGAATCTCATGACTCATTACCTATAAATACAAATATTAATAAATTCATTATTTTTTAAATAAAAATGCTTCAGTTTGAATTTTAAACAAAAATGTTTACTAAATATTCAGAAGAATTTCTGTAATATTTTTTTTTATTTACGTTCCTAAGATACCATCAAATATAATATTGGTTTATTTTACATTTAAAAAAGAAAATCATTATAGAGGGGAGAAAATTTCAGAAACATTTTAAAAATTACTCACAAATTATTTTTTATGAAATTAAGATATCCGTACACCTTCAAAACGTCATTTTCGTCAAATTTTTCGATTTTTTAATTTAAATGTTATTTGAAAATATGAACGTTTTTCTTTAAAATGGTGTTTAAATTTTGTTTCTATCTTATTTAGAACTTAAGTTATGGGGATTTGAGTTTCATTCGATAGCACCTTTTTGAACCCGGAAGTACAAGTCTGCATTGCGAAGTAGAAAAAATGTTTGTTGACATTTTTATTTTTCAAAGTATCGTTTAAATATGCAATAGTAACAAATTTAAACTTTTTAAAATATGAATTTGAGTTTTCAGAATTATCAAGAATATAATTGGCAACAGGCTTTTATTTATATTTTTATCTAGAATCTGGCAAGAAAATAGAGTGCTTTACTGTTTGTTTACATTTGCTTATGATTGCGTAGCTCTTTATAAGCTTTTGTTTAATCCTTTTTTATAGCAGAAAATTTTAATTTTTGTCATTTAAAATGGGTAATGCTAAACGTAGAGTTAGTGCAAAGAGAAAATGCCAATTTAGAGGTAATGGATCTACCATTAAACATTCAAAAAATAGCAGCGCAACATCTACCAACGCCAGTTCTTCAGAAATTAAAATACCTCCTGCCTTTGATGAAGAAATAGCAGAATATCAACGTAAACCACTTACTGGTAACAGAATAATTGATATGGAAGTCCTTTTAAATTTGTTTTTACAACTTTGCTGCCCAAGATGTTTTTGCCCTGCTTTCTGAGGATTCCACATATGGTTTGTGCTCAAATTTTGTTATCAGGTGTAAACATTGTGACTTTTACTCAGGGTTTTCTAGTTCAAAGAAAACTTTAAACTGTCCTGAAGTAAATACAAGATTTGTGTATGGTATGAGACAAATTGGGAAAGGTTTTTCTGCTGGGTTTAAATTATGTGGTATGTTAAATTTACCCAGGCTCAGTAAAACTGCATACATTAATCATGAGAATAAACTCATGTCCGTGATTTCAGAAGTTAGTGAACTATCAATGCAAAAAGCAGCTTCTGAACTGTTAGTGCTACATCCTACTAAAAATAAAATTGTTGAATGTGGCATTTCAGTTGATGGAACGTGGCAGCGTAGAGGTTACTCTTCCATGAATGGGTGTGTCGCAGCTTTGTCAGTTGACACTGGTAAAGTACTAGACATTGAAATAATGTCGTCATATTGTCCCACCTGCAGAACGATTTCTAAAATGCCTAGAAGTATTGAGTCGGAAACTTTTGCAGCAGATCATGTGTGCCATAGAAATTTTCAAGGTTCTGCGTTAAAAATGGAAGCTGTTGGTGCTACGAGAATCTTCCAACGTTCTATTGTCAAACGAGGCCTTAAATATGCACATTATTATGGTGACGGGGACTCTAAGGGCTTTATCAGTGTCAAAGATACTTATGGGAAGGATAGCGTCACAAAATATGAATGCATCGGTCATGTTCAAAAGAGAGTAGGTGTGAGATTGCGCAAACTAAAGTCTAAAAATAAAAATCTGTCTGGTAAAAGGCAAACTCACCGACTCTTTTATTGACCGATTGCAAAACTATTATGGGATTGCTGTTCGTAGCAATGTTGGAAACCTATCCGGTCTTCAGCAAAATGTTATTGCGGCTTTGTTTCATTGCTCATCAAGTGTCGAGAAACCGATGCATGGGCAGTGTCCCATCGGAAAAGATAGTTGGTGCTACTACCAGCGAGCACTGTCTTGTGGCAAAAGCCAAACGAAAAATATAAAGGCTTATCAAATGAAGTACTAAACACGATTAAGCCTACATATTTAGAGTTGTGTACCAAAGAACTGCTTACTAAATGCCTGCATGGCAAAACACAAAATTCAAACGAGTGTTTAAATGGCGTTATATGGCAGAGAGTACCCAAGGAAGTTTTCGAGTGCCTCAAAATTTTAAAATCTGGTGCATTGGATGCTGTGATCCAATTTAATGATGGATACAAGGGTTGTGTTGAAATTTTTAAAAACTTAATATAACTCCTGGTTATTTTACTTTAAAAGCATACAAACATCTTGACATCAATAGAATTAACGACGCAGAACGACATTCAACACCAAATGTAAAGCAGCGTAAAAAATTTTAAGAGCTACAAGGAAAAAAAATCAATGTGTTAGAGAGTAAAGAAGGTGTTATTTATAAATCAGGAGCATTTTAAGCATATCAAATTGTGTTTAATATTAAAATTTGCAGTTCAAAGTTTATTTCTGATTTATCTCAAAATGAATTTGTTTAACGTATTGACATCTGACAACGTAAATATCAGAAAAAGTTGTGAACCAAATTAGTTCAAATTTTATAAATATATTTGTTTTATAGATTTAAAGAACCCCTACTACTTTCATAATTATATAGTTGATATGTTTTTAGTAACTAAGGTATATATCATGCTCGTAATAATTTTTTAAGGATTTTTCAATGTTCTTTTACTCGAAACTTGATAAAAATTGTAATAAATTGATTATCATCAGGAAAATAGTACCAGCCCTAAAAAATGTTATAATGATCATCATCAAATTTACAGAAAAGGGATATTTTTGTTTACATTTGAGTTATGTGCTTTATTCTAATAATCAATTTAATTAATATTTACACTATGCTTTACTCCCTAAAATTTTTTTATGTACTACAAGTAACATATTAGATGTATTTTTCATAGTTTTAAGTTATATTTCATCAGTAAAAAATATTTTAATAGCAAATATTACAGTTTTTATAAAAATTTTCTTCGAAGGTGTACGGATACCTTAAAAAATGATACATGATGAAGGAAGTATAATTCAAAATAATATAAAAGGCAGAAGTTATGCCAGAGGCTTTGCTTCAAACATTAATTTAAATTCTGATTTTATTTCTACTTTTTTAACTATTCCATTTAGTACGTAAGATTTTATTTTATTTTTTTTCAATTCCCTTTATTTTATTCTGTTTGTGTTCATCCCGAAGTTTTTAAAAAAAAATGTAAAAAAAAATATTAAATGAATTACTTTTTTAAATATTTATTGATGCCATTAAATACAGTCAAAAAGAAATCTATCGATCGCTTTTTTTGAATAAAGTTTTTATCAATCATTATTTTAAGCTACTTTTCGAATGTAATGACGTAGAATAAGTTTCAATTTCGCGACTTTCATAATATAGCCTGCGCAGATGATAAAATGTTTAATTAAACTTTTGATCTTAAAATGACCTTATCAGTTTTACTTTTGATTTCAGATCACAATTCTTATTTTTGTGAAGTAAAATAACTGTTTTAATTCGTGAATTTAATAGGAGCGTATAAAAAGTCTTAAAGAATACAAAAGTATACAATAAGTCAGATTCTGCAAGATTGCCACATTATACAAATATTTGTTTCTATATTTTTAAAAAATAAAGAAAATAAAACAAAATAATTTTTTCTTATGTTGATTAGTATTTCTCACTCGGGATCGATTTTACTTTTCAAGAGCATTCACCCCCCCAAGAAATTGTTCATTTTAAGGTATCCGACTACCCTAAAACTATGATTTTTTTTCAAAAATTGGCAAATTTTTTTATGACTTTATTTTATAGACCATTTTATTAACTTAATAACAATACCAAGTACTTTATTTTCCCTCCACTAGAACAAAAACTACAAGCCTTTTAGTAAAAGCAAATGCTATAACTTTACACAAGATGTCAAATTTTAAAATGCGTTTTACTCGAAATGTGTTTTTTTTCGAAAAACTCAAACGGGGACCGCGATTGCTCAAAAAGTTTTGAAAATAATTAGCTGAAATTTTTTGCTTATGTTCTGCATAAGAGTAGAAGTGTTTTGATCTTCAGATTTATCAATCACTGTTTTATTTCAAAATTTGCAGTTCTTTATGTGAATATAGTCAATGTTTTTTTAAGCAATTTCGTATAATGACTTAGATAAAGTGCTCTAGTTTTTGTAAAAATTAAAATATCTCTTATCGTGAAGGTCACTTCAAACAGGAATAACAAAGTAACACATCAAAATTGAAAAATTGAGAATTTGTTCATAAAATCTTTGTACAGAGCGGGCCCCGTTTATGTAATTTTTCGTACATTTTTACTAGTTTTTTCCCATTTTAATAATAATATTTTTTTTCTTTTACCAATTTTAGAATTTTTTTCTTAAAATATACTAAATAAATATAAAAATCACAAAAAGATCTCCATATCTTCTTTTTTTCAAAAAAAAGTTGTCGCAAGTAGTCGGATATCTTAAGCACCCGTATTATGTGTGTATGTGTGAGCTAAAATATTAAAAAGAAAACATTTTAATAATACTAATAACGATAACTAAATCCAAAGGAAGTTCAAAAACTTATTTAGATTACATTCATGTTTTCTGGAAAATTATTTAATAAAAAATGTTTTTTACACATAGAAAATTCTCAGAGAAAAATCGTAATTTAAACACTAAATAATACAGGAAAAAAGTAGGCAATTACAGATACATTTTCCATTGCGCAGGTCTGTCGACCTCTTGGATTCATGGCTGGTACAGTTGGACTCGAAGGAAGAAAAGGAAATTTAAATTTTACGTTTATTTTTTTAATTTGAAATTTAAATATTTTATATAATATTTAAATTCCTAAGTTATTAATTTAATAATCAACCCACAAGTGTAAAGTTATGTATTAGTTTGATATTATTAAATATGTCTACGAGGTGTGACACACATAAAAAAACCAGACTGGTGCAATAAATCATTGTACTTACAGAATCAGTTCTCCGTGAAAGTGTCACCTTCAAAGTACTTCCCCTCAGCATTCACACACTTCTTTACGTGCTTCCTTTGCGGGTAACAACTCTGGAATGAGGTTTTGGAAGTCCATTTAGGAGGTTTTCCGTTTTTGCATGAACATCTTTAACTGAGGTAAACTGGGATCTCATTCAGCAAGATTTAATTGTACGAAATAAAAAAAGTCACAGGGGGCCAAATCAGGTGAATATGGAGGATACCCAATTACAGTAATGTTTTTGCTGGTCAGAAACTGCTTGACAAATAGGGCAATGTGAGCGGATGCATTGTCTTGGTGTAACAGCCGTTAACCACTCCTTAAATCTAGCGTTTTTTTCTAATATTTTTACGAAGGCTTTTTAGTACTTTGATTAAGGTATCCAAGTACTTGCGATAACTTTTTTTTTAAAAAAAATGGAGGTAAGGGGAATTTTTTTGGAGGGTTTTAGATTAATTTAGAACATTTTAAGAAAAAAATTATGCTACAATTGAGAAGAGAAAAAATAAATTATTATTTTTCTAAAGAGAAAAGATTTGTAAACATTTATAAAACATTACATAAACAGGGTCCATTCTGTACATCAAGTTTATGAACAAAGTTTCAATTTTTTTCAATTTTGATGTGTTGCTTTGAAATTTTGAATGACCTTCAGGATAAGAGATATTTTAATTTTTACAAAATAGAGCACGTTATTTTGGTTACTATATAAAATTGCTTATAAAAACAGGGGTTATATTGACATAAGGGATTGTAAATTTTGTAATTATACAGTGATTAATAAATATTAAGATTAAAACACTTCTATTACTATACATAACATACACAAAAAATATCAGTTAATTATTTTCAAAACTTTTTGAGCAAACTTTGTCCTCTTTTGAACTTATTGAAAAAAACAAAAAAAAAAACCGTTTCGAATAAAACGCATTTTAAATTATGACATCATGTTTAAAGTAATGACATCTGATTTTACTACAACACTTGTAGTTGCTGTTCTATTTAATGGAAAATAACAAACTTGGTATTTTTATAAAGCTGAAACAAAAGCATAAAAAAAAATGTCAATTTTTGGCAAAATTCACAAATTTAGGGAAGTACCTTAGGATAGAGGGTAGATAATACCTTAACAGTCTGAACACTGATGTGAGTGGGAACTCACTCATGTCATGAATTTTGGCTATGCTTTGATATGTAATAGCTGGGTGCCCAGCAGGCTTATAGTCTTCCACACTAACTCTTCCTCCTGAAAACTTCTTGTACCATTCAAACACATGTTCACGAAACAAAGTTTCATTTCTATAAGCCTCGGTTAGTATTTGAAATGTTTTCGTGGCTGATTTCTTAAGTTTCTTAAGAAACTTGATGCTGAATCGACATTTTTCGGAAGAATGCAGTTGAACGTGTTCACTCAATGACGCTGCACTTGCAACTGGCGTGACCAGTTTGCCCAAACTGGCCACATGGATAAAGGACTTTAAAATAACATCACCAAAACAGTTATTGGGATTTCCCCTTTTTTTCAAGCTACACACTTAGTTCATTTTTTTCTGCACACCTTACATACGGAGGTCCAAATGAAGGTCCATACTTAAAATTAGAACTCAGGGAACCCACAAGTAAAAAAACTCTTGTATAGCTTTTTGAAGTGAAATATAAGCGTCTCTTTTCACTGATCAGTTCTGAATTAACTAAGATTGAGTGGATGAAAAACTTGAGGAAAAAAATGTATTGAACTAATCTTTTGAGCTTAAACTAAAAATAGACAAAATATTTCTAAACTTAGTCTTGAAAATTTGACAAACTAATTTTGTTTGATTTACATGAACCATTTTTTTTTTTTGCACTTAAATCATAAATGAATTCAAATAAAACATTTTTAAAGTTCCTACATGATTATTCAAAACTCAAACTCAATGGCACAACAGTTCATGAGGGACAGGGCTTACTGTTCCCATCCCAGTATACGTAACCGTTGGGCGCTGAGGTGCATGAGCAGGTGGTCAATCTGACGCAAATCCCACAGTGCTTAAGTCACCAAGCAACCTTTTTTTTTGGTGCTCATTTATCAACCCACTGCAGTAGGGATGAAAGGCTGAGTTGATTTTTCCCAGCCCGGGAATAGAACCCGGACCTGTGAAAGAGCGATACGCTACCACTCAACAACTGGGCGTTGTACATGATTATTACAACAAATAGATCATCTCTCAGCATATCGTTATTCATACTACCAATTCTATGTTTATTTATGAAGTGTTCTAAAAAAGGTGAATACAATTTAGTTATGAATTAGAAGCTCAAATTATTAGAAGCACATTAATAATAGAAATTTTCCCGTTATTTTAAAAAAAATAAGTTGCTTATTTATTGTCTTAACGATGCTGAAACTCATAAATAATAAATATTTTCATAAATAAATAACATTTTTGATGTCCCGAGATTTAAGTCCCAAACGTAACATTTTTTAAACATTCATTTCAAACGAATTACTTTTAAAATTGAATTTAATAAAATATTCAAAACGAAACATTTCATTCGAAGTCGAAAACCATTCATCCACACCATACATAAATCTGATAAAATAACTCTTACATCGCGAATCGATTTTCCCGAGTGTACTTTAAATTCAGAAGAAAGTATTAAACAACAACAGCAACATTTGAGCAGTTTGCGTTATTTTGCCAGAGGACGAAAATTTAACAAATACTCCTGTCAAAAGCGGAACGACTTCTTTTTTATACCATTCCCTTTATTAAATTGTCCCCTTACCATTTCCATTTCACGGCCGTATACTCTACCATCATCATTCCACCTTGTGTTTTCAGTTCCAGAAAACATAACATAAAACATAAACATTCAGTATTGTCTATTTCTTATGCAGAGAGGGAAAAAAGTGGATTCGAATAAAAGAACAGTAAAAAAAAAGAGCCATTCTTATTTCCTTTACCATTAAGGCGCGTCGTCTCTTACTGCATAATATTCTCGTTTCTTCGACTAAAATTCGGTTCCATCGATTCGAAGCTTTGGTACTATCATTCGAATTCATCAACCAAGCGACGAGTGATGTTGATTTGTTATTTTGTTCGATGGCTTGTTTGCAAATCACTGGTCGGGAAACATTATTATTTTCGTAGTAAGACAGAGCAACAAAGCTTTATTTAATGTTATCATGCATTAATTTTGTGTTTGTTGCGGTTCGAAGCTGAGAATGATTTGTCGATAGGTTTTTAATGGGATGTTGATTGTATATGCATTTTTAATTTTTTATTTCTTCGAATATCTTGTTTTACTATTTCCTTTCATGCATTTGCTTTTTAATGTAGTGATTCATTTATAAAAAAGGAGCATTTTTATTTTATTGAAAAAAAATAAAGTCGATGCTTGAATTTTTAAAAAAAATAAATTGATGCAATTCAAAATATTTCTTTTTACATTTTAAATCATATTTACAACAGTGCTTCTCAAACTTTAAGTATAATTTTCAATCATAAATTCCATCTCCTCCCTCCAACACAATGACAATATTGTACAATAAAATGTACTTTTACGGTAAAGCTGCAATACAATTTTACTCGTATTTATAAAACGTACACATTATCAATATAAATATTAAATTTTGTAACTGTTACTTTTAAGTAATAAAAATTTAAAAATACTTTAAAGTAATAGGATAAGCATTATGTTACTTATCATGTTTTAGAATGTCTTTTCTATTACTTCATTTCAGTAAATAAATATTTTTTTTTTAAAAATAATATTATATCTTTGACTTTTCGATATGCTCGTACCCTCCTCATAGGTTTATGAGGGGCTGCAAAGGGGGCACTCCCCTCAATTGAAAAACATTGATTTGCAAATTAGATATTATTAAATAAAAATTACAGGTTGTGTGACTTCATTAATATTTGTATACTTTGAAAAGGGACTGCTATCTTTCAATAGTGTTTTAACATTCTTGAGAATTGTGTTTTGATTTCCCCCTCCATGTTACATTCAAATACATTTCTGACTTTATGACAAACGTTTATCGCTAGTTCCAAATAAAGCTAGATTACTCTCACTCCGAATTCTACCTTGTAATATATATATATATATATATATACATATATATATATATATATATATATATATATATATATATATATAATGTATATATATGTATATATGTATATATATATGTATATATATATATGTAATCAAATATAAAATAATTTTTTCAATATATAATCATATACATATACATACACATATATATAAATTTATACACACATATACATATACATAAACAAAAATATAAAAATAATCATATTGTTATATACCTAAGATAACTAAAAGTAGGAAGGAGGTACATAGTATAAAGACAAATTCCTGGCCTTAGGAACCAAGATTGCAGGTTTAAACAAGTTTTTCGGCGCCAACCTTCACCTGTAATTCGTCATACTATGTACCAAGAGGAAAGGAAAGAGTTATATATGTGTAGAATTTAAATATTAAATAATTAAACTAAAGAACATATGAACATAAACATAGCCTACTAAAACGTATTTATAACGATGGCCAAGAGTGCAGTATCGGGTTCCCGCCAAATAGGGAGGGCAGAACCGCATAAAGTTAATTGCAATACGATATAAGAAACGATTAATTGCGATACGATATACGATAATAAGAAATATATATATATATATATACTTTTAAAAAATCATAAAAATAAAAATAAAAATCATAAAATTAGCGTAAAATATAAAGAAACTCAGAAAAATATAAATATTAAGAATTTTTTTTAAAAAAGCATTTGGCGCCATCTATATAATAATTGTAGGATAAATTAGATTTTGTCTAAATTTAATAAAACATTACAAAACATAAAAACAGTAAATAATTACATTAATACAAATTGTGTGTGTGTATCATAAAAACTATTATAAATATAATTACAAAGAAAATTAGCAGGGTATTCATGTTCAATACAGTGATTAAAAATTTTTTTAAGATTTAAAAAAAATATTAGCTTTATCGCTAACTAATACTTTATTGCGATAAATATAGTTAAAAATAATATTTCTATATATAGATATTGATAAATTAGAATTCCAGTAAGGCACTTTGATGATATTAAAATTAAAGGCATCTCTTTTATCATAAATATTAGAATGTAGTTTCAAATCCTTAATATACAGTGATACATCTAGGTAATTTGTTTTGATTGGATTATTATTAATTTTAACTAAGTTTAAGTAGGACGGATAAAAATTAATAATAGGATTTAAATTATCATTTTTACTAAAAATAATTAAATCATCAATATATCTAAAAATGTAGTAGTCATTATTAATAACATAACTATATTCATAAAAATGTAAATAAAGATTAGCCAAACTATTACTATTATATATATATATATATATATGAGTGTGTCCGTTATTTAAACACTTCAAAAAAGGAGACTTCTTAAGTTAATTACTTTAATATAGAAAATAAAGGACATTATAGGACGGACACACAAGTAAAAAAAAGAGAATAAGGCTATCTGCCTTTACATAGTTAGATTTAAAACATCACGCGTGTTAGAGGTTTTTCATCTTGTGCTTATGGCGGCGGGAAGAGGACTGTCTCGCAATCTCGGCTGACTGCCTCGAGTCACTTCAGTTCATGCATGGCTTCGGAAGTGGTCTGCGAGTAGATGACATCCATACGGGCATCCTGATGACCACGCCGTCCTCGGCGCTGGGCGAACAAGTGAACTGAAATAATAAAAAAAAACAGCAGAAAAAGGAAAATACAAAATAACAAATAGCTTTGGTGATGGTAGCTTCTCAATGTGCACACCACTTCTTCATTTTGTCAGCTGAAGTTGAGGTTACATTTGGACCTTAATGTTGTCCAATTTTCTGTACTTCATAACGATCGTGTTTGTTGACTTTTGTTACTTCATATGGTCCAAAGTATTTAGGTCGAAGTTTTAATCCAGTTCCGAACTGTGTACGCTGTATCGCAACTGTGTCACCTGGTGTGTAGTTATAAGAGCGGGTTTATGATGTTTATTGTACTGTTTGTTTTCATCCTGTAAACGTAGGATATTTTCTTTAGCTTCGTTACGTAGTGTCTCTCGTTTGTTAATAAACTGTTCGCTAAGTTCGTCTTCAAGAAGGTGTTTAATTTGATTGCCCTCTTTTTGTTTCATTTTTACTCCAATTAAAACTTCAAAGGGTGTAAGTTTTGTGCTACGTGTGGTGGTACTATTCATAATGCGTTGTAATTTGTACAAAATTTCGTTTTTTAGAGAATATTCATCAGAAGGTGTAATTTTGATTGCTGATTTAAGTTGAGAAATGAATTCATCTTTATTTTGAGCTTCTTTAATCTTTTGTGTAATATCATGGGAGGAAATAATCATAATGGGGTAAGGACTTAATGCATCATCGTGTTTCATTTGTCTACCGGGTCTGTGACAGACTTCATAATCAAATTCTTCTAGCATCAACGCCCAACGAGCACTTTTAGCAGGCAAATCTTTTTTGTGCATTGTCTTTTGGAATGCATCACAGTTTGTGATAATTTTGAATTTTGTACCTAACAGGTAACTTCTAAACTTTTTCAGCGCTTCAATAATAGCTAGTACTTCTAATTCATAGCTGCTATATTTCTCCTGTTGAACTGTAGTTTTGCGACTAAAATAATGGATAGAGAGAGAGAGGATGAAATAGTCCATCATCAGATTTCTGTAATAGGACAGCGCCAAAACCTAGGGAGCTTGCATCTGTGTGGAGTTCTAAAGGGTAACCTTGTTGAAAAACATGGAGAACTGGGTTCTCTGAAAGAATGTTTTTCAGTTCTTGAAAAGATGCTATTTCTGTAGGGCCAAATTTAAATTTAACATTATCACGAAGAAGATCACTTAAAGGTCTTGCAATTCGAGCGTAATTTGGAATAAACTTCCAGAAATAACTTGTTAATCCTATAAAACTTTGAAGTTGTCTCGGGGTTTGAGGTTGTGGAAAGTTTTGGATAGCTTGTGTCTTAGATGGTGAAGGTTTTATTGTTCCGTTTTCGATTATGTATCCAAGAAATTCTATTTTGCGTTGTAAGAAATTACATTTCTTTAAGTTTAACTCAAGACCGAAGTCTGCAGCTTTTTGGAGAACTAGTCGTAATTTATTTAAACTTTCTGCTTCATTTTGTGATGGAATGAGCAGATCATCCATATACACAATTAGAATGTTGTCACGTATGAGTTTTCGGAAGACAGTGTAAATAAATCGTTGGAATACACTTGGACTGTTTGACAATCCAAAAGGAACACGTAAAAACTCGTATTGTCCTTCATGCGTCACAAACGAGGTGTATTTTGTACTGTTAGGATCCATGGGTACATGAAAGAATCCATTTTTAAGGTCGAGTGAAGTGTAGACTTTAGAGTTTTCGAGTTTATCTAACACTTCTTCTATCAATGGCAAGGGAAATTTATCTTTAATCATTTTTATATTCAAATTGCGATAATCTACACAAAGTCTGTGTTCTCCGCTTTTTTTTTTTGCATAAAACAATTGGTGCTGCGTAATCAGAATAGCTAGGTTTTATAATGTCAGCGTTTAACCATTCCTGAATTTGGTTTTCGACAATTTTTTGCTCTACGAAAGGAAGTCGACGAGAACGTTGGCTAACTGGGATATCATCACTCAATAAAATTGTCATTTTAAGATCAGTATCGTAAATTTGTTTAGGTTTGTAAGAGCTTACAAGTTGTTCAACATCATTACGAATTTTAGAGTTCGATATATGTGGAAGATCAAGTTTACATTGTTGTTCATCAAAAAGGTTGGCAAGGTTTATCAAAACATCACCATTTTTGCATTCATCAACATCTCGGAATATACGAATTCCATCACGTCCAAACGTGAATTTAGTTTGTTGTAAGAAATCAATCCCTATAATTGCATCTAAAGGGATCGTTTCGTCATTAACGACATGAATTTTTGCGGGTAATGCAGTGTTCTGAATTGTTATGAAATTTTTAAAATAACCTTTGCTTTCGACTCTGTCTCGGCCTATTCCTGAAAATGTACATTGTGATGGGTTCAATGTAGGGTAACCAAGTTTTTGATATGTTTTCTCATTAATTATGGTGGCTTGTGAACCAGTGTCACAAAGTGCTGTAATAGGAATTTTTGAAATGGTTATTTCAACGTGCATGAGATTTTTCGGTGGTGTTAATATCAAAATGGAATTTACAGTTTTATCAACTTGCGTATTGATGTTGTGATTGGTTATCGGTGTAATCTTTCGATAATTCTTGGAGCATTCGGCCTGAACATGACCAAAGTTTTTACATCCATAACATTTTTTTCCGCGTTCTTTATTCGGACATATGGTACTTTTATGGCCTTTCAATCCACAGAGGTAACAAATTGGTGTTGGTTTGTAAAGCGCTTGTGTTCAATTCTATGCTGATTAGATGTTGAATTTTCATAATCTCGAAATCGTTTACCTGGAAATTGCTTATTATGTTTTGAGTTTAAAAGTGTTTCGTAAATTTTTAATTTATCCTTGAATTCACTTAGTGTTTTAGAACCGTACAAAATTATTTTATTGTTAGAAGAATCAGGGATACCATCAATAATATAATCAATCAGAGAAGAATCATCAACCGCACCCTTGTGAGCTAAATCTCGCATTGTTAAGAAATATTCCTGCAACGTTTCGGTTGGTTTCAAACGTCTAGCTTGCATCATATTGTGTAATTGTGCACTATTGATTCTATCAGAAAATTCGTTTAATAAATATTCTTTCATTTGTAACCAATTTGTGATTCCACGAATCGATCGGATTAAATTTTCGGCTGGACCCTTTAAACATTTCTTTACGAAAATTATTTGATGAATAGGATTTGTAATCTGATATAATCGAAATATGTCTTCTATATCAGAAATGAAAGTTTCAATTGAATAACTGTCTCGAGAAGTGAATGGTTTAACTAGTTCGACTAGATCTCGTAAATTAAAAGATAGGAAAGAGTTACAAGTATTCCGTTTATCAAACAACGGCAATAAATTTTGAGCTGAATCATTTAAATCAAGAGATTTCATGTTTTCGGAATGTAAATCGTTACTTGCTGAGTCAGACGTAATTGGCTGCGAATGACGGTTTTCGGGCGGAGATTTTTCGTTGAGTTCAAGGTCGCTTTCGCTTCCAGAGTTCAGAACAGTAGGTTTAAATAAAGTGAGATCACATAAATGCGTTAAAATTATGTCACAGCAAGATTCTAATTCAGTGGTAAATTCTAAATGCAATAAAAAAATTACAAACAGCAATTAATTCCTTAAGAGTGAATTCTTCAATAATTTTAGTTTTTGTTTCTTCAACATTAAAATCAGTGGGAAATCCGGAAAATTCTCGTAATCTGGAACGATTTTTCTATCGCCATTCTCACCAAAAAATTAAACGATGTAGAATTTTAATGTTATTTGTGCTACTAGATTTTAATGATTGAGAAATCTTTGGATAATCATTTAGGGTACTCATACTGAAAATTATTCAAATAAAACACACAAATATACAAATCTTATAAAACCAAAACGAATTCTATGATTTGAAAATATGATAAAATACTTATATATTCATCAATTCAAGTTTTAAAATATAAAATGATAACTCATAATCATCAAAAGTTTAAAAGCAAAATAGTATCATATGCAATATCAATATTATATAGTATAGTCAACACAAGTTTTATATCTGAAAAAGATACTCAGTTCTATTTCACACACCATGTAATTAATTTAAGCATTTTATTTCAAAAATATCAAGTTCTTATCTTTAAAATATAATGTTCTATTCTAGAAATATTAACTCAAAATCTTTCAACTTTCGTTTCCACCAAAATTTTAAATATTCTTCAAAATAAAAATCACAACTTCAAATACAAAACTACACTCATGTCCAAAATAATGTTTACATGCATAAATTCACGGATTTCTCAGAGACTATGACTTATAATTTAATGAATTTTCGTGGAATGATACATAACATTATGACACATAAATGCAAAAGAAAAAATTGAAGATTACCACATGTAGCATGAAACAATAAAAATGGTAATAAAGTGTGACAAAAGAGAGTTAAGAAAAAAAAGGAATGATTCAGAAAAAGAATTAAGTCTTACGAATTTAATATGGAATATGATCTCCCCTGACTCGTACACACATATCACAACGTGTTTTAAGGCTGGAAAAAACGTTGTTAATCACAGTCTGGGGAATTAAACTCCACTCTTCCAGCAATGCAGTCTTCAGGCCATTTACATCTCTAGGAGGAGGATGTCTACGTGCAATGGCTCTTCCAAGGTAGTCCCATAAGTTCTCTATTGTGTTAAGGTCAGGAGAGTTTGCTGGCCAAGGTATTCGCTTAATGTCTTCACTTTCAAGGAATTCATCAACGAGGTTTGCTCGATGTGGACGAGCATTATCATCCATAAAAAAAAAGTCACGTCCATATGCACCCCTGAAAAGTCTTACATAAGGATCTAAGACCTCATCCCGATATATCTGGCCTGTCACAGATCCGCTTCTGAACACGTGTAGAGGCGTACGTCCATCGATCATTATTCCCCCATACCATCACACCTCCACTACCGAAACGGTCACGTTCCACAATGTTCGAGGGATCATTTCGTGTTCCTGACTCCCTCGAGATGTAAACACGTTTAGAATCACCTGTTAAACTAAACCGCGACTCATCAGTAAAGAGAACATGGGACCATTGATGTTCAGTCCAGTTTTGATGTTCTTTACACCAATTAAAGCGATCCCTCTTTTTCTGTGAAGACAGTAAAACACATACCCTTGGCTTTCTGGCATAAATGCCTTTTTCGTTAAGCCTTCTGTATATTGTTTGCCGTGATGCAACAGCTCCAGTGGCGGCTGCAAGCTCTGAACTTAACTGGCGAGCAGTAGCCTTTCTGTTACGACGGGCAGTTAATGCCAGATACCGATCTTCAGAAGCAGTTGTCATTCGTTTCCGACCTTGTCCAGGCCTCCTTACAACAGTTCCATCATTTTGAAACTGTTTCCATAGCTTAGAGACTGTCTGTCTTGAAATATTCAGACATGTGGCTGTTTCCGTGATTGACTGCCCTGCTTCTAAACGGCCGATAATTCGCCACTTTACAGATTCTTCCAAATGATACCTCGAAGCCATAACAAACCACTTTGAGTCCCTACACACTGAAATCAAACGCTATGTTGCAGAAATTCACTCAAATATTCAGTTTGCGCAAAGCGCTTGATTCATCCTTGGATGACGTAACGCCTAGATTTGCATATCACAAACCGTTTGATTACTTTTGATTGGATAATGTAATTAGGCTTGGTTTTCACACATTCCCTGCAAATACGGATCACATTGATTGGATATTTCATTGAATATCATCATTTTTGGGTATGTAAAGATAATTTTGGACATGAGTGTAATTTAAATCATCAAAATACGAATGTTATATTATCAAATATACTATAAAAATATAAGCAAAGTTTCGATTTCAATTAAAATTCCTGATTATCTTCAAAATTTGTTGTCAACATCAAAATTTATAGCTTCAAGTTTCAAGTATTTTATTATCTTCAAAAGCTACTTCAAATGACCAATATTAGCATCACAATTGTCATTTCAAAAGAATACTTCAATATGCTTCAATTTAATTTTTCATCAATTGTTGGCATGAGACAATAGGAGAATCAAATTCGACATCAATTAAAATGCTGCATCAAATACCATCAAATAGCAAAAAATATATTCAAACCATCAAAAGAATAAATTATCGCTATAAAAACATCGACAGTTTCGTTTTCGGCGTTATTCATCACAAAGAAATTCTTTACATCAAATAAATTTCTTTTCAAATTAGAAGATAATTCTCCAATTTTCTCATGGGTCATACTTTTTGTTGAAGCATTCTTAATTTCATTTTTTGAACATCGAAATGGCTACTTACAGTTTTGAGTAGTTTCTGAAGTAAAGGATTCCACTTTAAAAGCGAAAGTCATCTCATTATTAACGGCTTAGGAAACTCGTATATCAGGAACTGATGGCAGAATGATGTTGTCTAGGGGGTTTTGTTTTAATTTAAAAAAATTAGGCATTGGCCGAGCCCTCATGTGAGTGTGTCCGTTATTTAAACACTTCAAAAAAAGGAGACTTCTTAAGTTAATTACTTTAATATAGAAAATAAAGGACATTATAGGACGGACACACAGGTAAAAAAAGAGAATAAGGCTATCTGCCTTTACATAGTTAGATTTAAAACGTCACGCGTGTTAGAGGCTTTTCATCTTGTGCTTATGGAGGTGGGAAGAGGACTGTCTCGCAATCTCGGCTGACTGCCTCGAGTTACTTCAGTTCATGCATGGCTTCGGAAGTGGTCTGCGAGTAGCTGATATCCACACACACACACACACATATATATATATATAGCAGAATATTAAGTTTTTTTGTGCAAATTTAAATTCATTATAACTAAACATCAATGGGGTGAACCATATATCAGCAACCAATTTCATCTGCATTTACTTTCACATTTCGAGAAAAGAACTGGATAGCATCAATAAAAGAAATTATGATTTAAACAATACGCCTTTCCCAAATGAACTAGGAATAATACACTAGCGTGCAAATCTGAAGCAATTCTTCAGTTTTTACTGTATTTCTGAAAAGCATCGACTGAATCACATGAAATTCATACTATAGAGTCACAATGTGGCACTTAAAGGTTGATTAAGGCACAGTAACTAAGAAAACGAATTTTATGCAAACTTTATAAAAAAAAACAGAAAAAAAGATTTTATTGTCCATAGGATGTTGGAAAAAAATATTTTCAAGGCATCATGAAGAACAAAAACCAAAGATCATTAGTAGGGGATATGTTAACCACCCTCCAAATTATACTGCAACTTTTGTGGCAAGAGTTGACATTCCTCAAGGACTATCTTTTATACTTGTCTGGTACTCTCCGGAGGATACTATTTTGCTGCCAGGCATCTCATCAAAGCCTCTCGCAAATTTTCGATGGAGTTTAAATCACGAGAGCAAGTTGGCCAATCCATTCTACAGAAGTCCTTACTTTCTAGAAGCTCCTCAACAGAGTTGAGATTCTATGTGGACTTGCATTGCTGTTCACAAAAATAAAGTATGGAGTAATTGCACCATGGAACAGATACACGTTTAGGAAGACAACTCCATCGCAATAATGACCATCGGTAAGTAACCTGCTGTTAAAAATATGGAGCTCCGTGCGTCCATTCAACATAATACTTCCTCAATCAAGCAATTCTGGACACTTCGACTGTCTCTTTTCCTGGTGTTAGTAGAACTAAGGTATGTCTCTCACTTCCTCCATTTTAAATGACGCTTAGAATCATTGCTACGACTTTTATTAAAAAAGACTTGACCCCAATGATGAGATGCTCGTTTTTGACATCACTATAAATGGAGTCACCGATGGGATGATGTTAATGATATGAAGAGTTTTGGTCGAAGGGTGAATAGGCCATCTTTGTACAGAAATCTTATTTTAGTGAACGGCGATATCTGTCGTCCAGTAGCCGTGAGACAAGCTGCCGAGCATTATTTTCCGATGTTGGCTTTTGATTTCTTATCGCATACTGAATAGCGTACATGTCATAACATGTCGTTATTTTCCACAACCAGCCACCTACAGCCTTTCTTATAGCTCTACTTATCATTTGGAAAGCTTTCCAATCACTTGAATCAACACTTTTGCCAATTTCAAGCTCTTGTGCAACACTCGTCAAACAATACCTTTCATCAAGCTTGCCGACCATTTTGTAGTGAGCAAAGGCATTTTGATGTATTCTTGTAGCCATTATAAACACTGTTAAGCAAAAATACACTTGTTGCTTACGTTCGTAGCGCTTGTGTTTTTACCATAACTTTTGAAGGAAAGTTGCTAAATTTATTTCTTCCTGAAACTTCTGGATTATAATATATATATGAGATACCTCAAATGTTTCTGAGAGTGGACATTGTTAATCAGCTGTGGAAGTTGAAGGGTAAAGATGCCAATAGCTAAAGTTATTATTTCAGGTTTAACCAACAACACTAACTAAAATTATTTTCACTAAACCATACAACACGAGAAGAGGAAGGTCTAGAATTCTATGAATAAATACGGTATATTATTGATTGGATCTTAAACAAAGAATTGAAGGAGTGTGGCTACTTGTACAAGTAGTTAAGGATATTTAGTTCACAGTGCCTTGGCCCATCCTGGGCTTGTCGCATCATGAAAGATTGTGATGATAACCAAACAAAACAGAATATTTTTATAGGAATTTTTAGAAGCGTTTCCATTTAAAATTAAAGACATTAAATCAAAGATCTGGGCTTTTACGAAAAGAAATTTGTTCAGTTATTATGAACATTGTTTTCCAGAGGGCAACTAGATCCTTAACCGGAAATTTATTTATAAATTATAACCAAGACACCAATAACATTTTTATTTGAAAGTATAGGTTCTATATTATAAATAGTGCTATTTTGTGAACTAATACAAAAACTCTAATGTAAAACTTCTTGATGTCTTTATGTTTCATTGCTATGAGTATTATATTTAACAAATAGTATTATTCTATTAAGAACAACGTTTAGCAAATTTGTACAGTAAATGGGGTTGGATGCATTATATAGTTTTTTCTCTGAAAAATATTAAATATATTGCTAAGTAAGTGTTAATTAATACACCGGATAGCAAGATATTCCTGTAACTTCATTTTATTAATAATATTAATATTTATTGATTAACGAAAAATAAAGTACGAAATATGGAATGTAATTATTATTTCATTTAAATTGTAATTCTGAATGAGATTACATTTTTATTTTAGAATGTAATTATCTTTAAATTAATATGCATTAACAACTATACACAATAAATAAAAATAATCATTTATATGAAAAATATAGATAATATATATATATATATATATATATATATATGTATAGCCTAGCAAATATACATTTTTGACAATCAACCAATTCAAATTTTACCATATTTGATTGTCGTCATTTTATACTTGTCTTTTCTGGCTGGTTTAAAAGTCAGCTCAAAAGATGTGGTTATGTATTTTCGAATTTTTTAACTTAGTGCATAATTGACTTTCATTAATGGCAAGATGCTTGCTTCTCTTCGTAAAAGCTTTGTGAGTAAAAAATTTTGTTAAATTAATTTTTGAATGATACTTTTCTTATGTAATTGTTTTAGCATTTTTCTACTTTTCTTACATAATTATTTTGTGACTTTGTGATTTTTCTGCATTAAGAGTTTTGGGAGAGTTTGTTACATAATAGTAGTGATTGGTTTTATCATGCTCTCTGAGTTATCCATACTCTGAAATTTTGTTTATTTTATTTTATTTGATTTTCCTACCGAGTTGCAAAGGGGGAAGGTTGGCGCCTTTAAACTAGTTTAATCCCACTTATTCGGTCCTAAGTCCGAAATTGCTTTCTGACTCGCTAGGTTCTGCTTTTTTATAGTTCTTTTATTTCTCTATAATTTTGTTCTTCATGTTCTGCTTTTATATTTTTATTATGCTATTTCTTGTTATGTTCTTTATCTATTATTTCTTGTTTTTGATAAATAATACATATTTCTTTTTATATATATATATATATATATATATGTATGTATGTATGTATGTATGTATGTATGTATGTATGTATGTATGTATGTATGTATGTATGTATGTATTATTATTATTATTATTATCCAGTTTGATAAATGCTAATTCATACCATTAAACATAAATTCTGATAACACAGATTAAGTTAGATAGTTTTTTTCGGGGGGAGGCGACATATGAAGAAGTTTAACTTCAATTAATTTACAAAATGTGCACAATTCACAAATATTTTAATTTCTAGTGTTACGCTTTTGGGTTTGCAGTTTTCATTAATCCCGAAATTTGGTTTTTGTCTAGTTATATTTAAAAAAAACAATTCTTACCAAAAATTTCTTAGCAAATTCATATTTTTGAGTGATTTTTACTGTAAAAATTTAAATAATTTTTAAAAGTTCAATTGGATCTTCTATTTTAAAGAAGGTATCACTTGAAATTGATTCACATTATGATTTAATATCTGAATCAATTTGCACACAAAAACCATTAAGTGTAGCAGAACTAGATAAAGTTAACAAAGTCGGATATGCACAAATGCATCTTATTAGATATTATAAACTGTCATCAAAAACGCCTCGTTTTGAAAGTAGATGGAGAAGTAGTAACTATCTGGAAAGAACTACATCTATTTAATGATGATAAAGCCCTCTCGTGTAGAGTGTGAACGAGCCTTTTCTTAGGCAGAACCATTTGTAACAAACATAAGAAACCACTTAAACAATGAAACACTGGACGAGCTTGTAATGGTCTCTGGGGACCTCACTTTGAGAACTAGAATAATTATGAGACATAAATGAACCAGTAGCCATTTTTATAAATAACTTTCTTTATTTGGTTAATTTTCCCAAATAGAATCAAATAAACTTATTAACAGTAATTTTAATACTATGAGGTTTTAAAGGTAATATCCTTTAAATTAACTCAATTAATTAATGATCTAATTAATTAATTTATTAAATAACGATCACGCAGAAATTACCACGATAAGAGATCCCAGAATTATATTTAATAATGTTCTTATTGAACATTTAACTTTAATCCGACTCTTAAAGCTTGAATGAGACTTTAACTTCAAAATGATATTTACCTCTAGGAATCTCAATTCTTCATGAGGATAATTTATCTTCAACAACAATATTTCAATTCAAAATCACTATAACTCTATGTTTCAATGTCTATCTCCTACTGCTCTAACTTTACTATTTCGTTTGACTTAAATACTGAATCTAATCTGCATAATAAGGAATCCTGTCCGCTCTTTGGAGTTGATTGGAAATAGGTAGGGAATTAAATTTCCCTAAAAGGTCGGTTCAGAAGGTTAGTGATAAAGTTCCGTATAGATTCGTCACAACCACCTCCAAAAAGAAAACGGGATTTATTCGAAGGACTCATACGTCCTGAAAATAAATTACGTAATTCTATCTTTGTCTTACAGTTCCGACGATATTAATTTCCAACTGTATATTACTGAAACATCTTTTGTAATGAAAAAGGACAAAATTACGATTTAGAATTAATTGCCAAACCTCATAATACTTTACAAGTTTAAATTAATCCCTGCACTCTATCCATTTGGCTAAGGAGGCGTGGGAAAACCCACCCTAGTGGTGGCAAAAAACCAGCCCCATAGAGTATTACTTAGTTATTATACAAAAAGAAATACAATCTTCTGTGGCACTGGAACATCGAAGACTTCAGGGTCAGCTACCCTGAAAGATTGATATCCATTTGAGAAGTGGGTAAAAGCAGACATGAAGTTATACATTTGTTACATGAATGTCAAATACAATAAATATCTGGTTCCTTTGCCTTCCCATTCGAAAAACTTGATGCGCTAGTTAGTGTTAATGGTTAATCCTATGTAACTTCGCCGCGCTCTAAGGCACCAGATGTGAAACAAAACATACATAGGAACACACATAGCATATAATAATAATCATTTTGTAATAAACAAATAACACAAACAACCAAATGAATTGTCGCATCTTAGCGAAGTCATACATCGAAGTAAACAAATGTAAAATTTACAGATGTTTTCTCCAAAATACAAAAAGTAACACAAAATCGTTTTTTCTGTTATAGAAAAAAACACACACAATGCAGTGTCCACTTTTGTCAGTCTTCTTAATTTTAGAGTCCGCCCGTGACTTGCTTTAATTGCAAAAATTCTTCATTTGTTCGCATTGTGAAGATAATGAAACAATACAACCTGGATTTTGTCTGTTAAATCCTATGCATTGGATCTCCATTCAACGCTTCCATACTGAGGCTTCTTCTGCGGAATGTGCTGCCAGGTATGCCGTTGATTTCGATGTTGTTGAGGTCCTCATGGATTCTGTCTTTTTCTTGTATACGGCTCCGTAGATAGTATGGGCAAGGTCTCCTTGTATTGGTTTGATTCGACCGGACTGGTTTCTCCGCTTGTTCGTTGCGTCTTCTCGTTGTCGCTCTGGTCTGACGGGTCTGGTTATCACGTCCACTAACTTCCATTCGGGATCCACTTGTAGTCGTAGCAGTTCTGCGATCAGGCAACTTTGATGGACCTGCAATGGACTTTACTCCTGGTGAAGAGGTATTATGTTTTTGAAACTTATAGTTCTTGGACGAGAACGAGGAAGGGATCGACCTCTTGACTCCCTGTCTTTGTTCAGGAGCGTGTCTTTTCCGGTCCTGATGATCAGATCCTTGTCGGGATCTCTTCTTACATATCTTGGACCTTTTTAAAGCTTGGTCTTTCGACGCAGTACTATTAATTTTACGTTTATTTCTGGGGATCTCCGTGTGGTGTTACTCTGCCGTGATCTACACCCCTCACTTTCCTGACTAGAGGTTTTCCTATGCTCTTTAAACTGTCCTTGATGTGATCTATTTGACCCATGACTAACTTCTTGTTCGTCATATAGAGTTTCTACCGGACTATCCGAACTAATCGTGTCTGACTGACGAGGTCGGTACACTCGAACCTGATCAATATTAACAGTTATATTTCTTCCGTTTTTCCAGATAACTAAATTATTTCCTTTTATTTCTAAAACCTTATAGGGACCTTCAAACTTAGGCATAAATTTTCCCACCTGTTTCCTACCCGCAGCACTTAAGAAATGTGTTTGAAGTAAAACCAAATCGTTCACTTTGATGTGAACATCTCTCCTTCTGAGATTGTAATGTTTTCCCAAGACTTATGCTTTTTTGCATATTTCGTCTTGCCTCATCGAATAATCTTTCGATGTTATTACCAACATATTTCGCATCCTCCGTAACATTTATGAGCTTGCTAAACGGGTTATGATTTTCCTTCCCAAAAACAACTCAGCCGGAGTTTTATTTGTCGTCTCATTTACCGCCGTGCGCAATGCGAAAGCGAACTCGTGAAGAAATTGGTCCCAGTTTTCATGATTTTCTTCAACAAAAGAAGCTATCATTTGAACTAAATTTCTATTCACTCTCTCCGTGAGATTAGACTGTGGTCGGTACGTTACCGTTTTCATATGTTTGATGTCCAACCTGTGACTGAGATGTTCAAACACGTCAGAAATAAATTGGGGGCCGTTATCACTTATCAAAGAAATCGGAGCTCCGTAACGCGCTATATAGTTATTAAAAAAGGCATTAGCTATTGTCTGGGCTGAAGCTTTACGAAGAGGAATCAGCTCACACCACTTAGTCAAGTGGTCAGTTATAACTAATATGAATCTATATCTCTCTGGTCGGGATGCGGGGTAGGGGCCTACTAAGTCTAGCGTTACAATTTCATTTGGATATTTCGAAACTATAGGCATTAAACGACCAGCTGGTAGCGCGTTTTTATAATTAAACTTTTGACACCGGTCACAGGTTGAAACATATTCAAATATATATTTTCTCATAAATGGAAAATAGCACGTGTCACGAAGTTTAAGATATGTCTTCCTCTTTCCGAGATGTCCTGCCAATGGCAGATCATGAAATTCTTTCATTATATCTTTTCGAAGAGAACCAGGAATATAAACTCTTAGTTCTCCCAGATTAGAAAAATACTTCGCGTAAAAGAGGAGACCATTTATTAACTTGAAGTCCTGGGACCAACTCTCGCATACCGTCGCATTAACAGAACCGTCATCAGGGTTTTCTAAGTATCGATAAATATGTCCTAATTCAGGATCTTCCCTCTGTTCCTTAATGAATTGTTCACGGGAATTTATTGCGAGGGCTCTAAGAGCTGCGCACGAAATTTGCGACCCCTCGACACTGTCTACTGGATTTCTTGATAAAAGATCTGCGACCACGTTTTGAACACCAGGTCTGTGTTCCCATTCTATGTTAAAATCTGACAATTTCAATGCCCATCGGATCATCCTACTTGATAAATTCTTACCATTGGTTAACTTCGTTAACGCTGCGTGATCTGTAATCACTTTCACAGGTAGGGGTCCAAAATAAGTTTTAAACTTATTTAGAGCCCAAATTACCGCCAAACATTCTCTTTCGGTAACCGTATAATTACGTTCTGCTTTATTAAGGGTTCGAGACGCGAAAGCAATAGGTTTTTGATTTTGCTGAAGCACAGCACCAATTCCGACCCCACTTGCATCAGTGAATAAATTGAACTGTTCAGAAAAATTTGGTAATTGCGAAATCGGTGCCTCCGTTAGTGTGCGTTTGATCTGATCAAAAGAATCCTGTGCTTCTCCCGACCAGTTAAACTTCGCCCCCTTTTTCTTTAATTGGTACAATGGTTCGCATATATCTGCGTATCGCGGAATAAATTTTTGGTACCAACCCGTCATCCCTAAAAATTTTGACACTTCTCTATTATTTTTGGGAGGTTTCATTTCCGTAATTGCCCGAATTTTCTTATTGTCAGTTTCGATTCCTTCTTTACTAATAATCAGGCCTAAATATTTGAGTTTGTCACGAGCGAAGTGACATTTTTCTTTATTTAATGTTAGCCCTGCGTCTCGTAATAAGGTAAAAACCCGAGTTAAATGATCAAGATGGTCTTTGAACGATGGAGATGTTATAATAACATCGTCCATGTAAACTGACACGAAACGCCCAATAACAGGTTGGAGGATTATATCGATAGCCCTTTGGAAATTAGGCGCCGCCCCAGAAAGACCAAAAGGCATGCGTATGAATGCAAAAGTGCCATTGCGAGTGATAAACGCTGTTTTTTCTATGTCCTTTGGACTAATCGCCAACTGAAAATAGCCACTTCTGAGATCTAGAGTGGACATAACGTTGGTGTGAGGGATATTGGTGAGTAAGTCATCAATAACCGGTAATGGATATCGAGGATATTTGGTAATTCCATTTAGTTTCCGATAATCGATCGCGAAACGATACGCCTCGGGAGAATCTGGAGGAAGGTCATTGTTCTTTCGAGTTAATACGACTGGAGATGCATAGGGCGAATTAATAGGACAAATTGTACCATCCCGTAACATCTTATCTATGTGATAATCAATAATGCCTTGTTTGACCCGGTCGTACTTGTATGGTCTCGACACTACCGGTCCTTTATCTCCAGTATCTATCTCATGATATACAACATGCGTTAATCCCGGTTGATCGGAAAATAACCCTTTAAAATTATTAAATAAGGCTTTTAATTGCCTCTGTTGCTCGTCATCAAGTTTCGATTCTGTGAGATCAATATCAACGAGTTTCTCCTCTTTAGGTGTTTGTTTGATCAGATGATCGGGAATGATTAAGGATTTCTGATCAAAATCTAATGTTAATCGCGACGCCTTCATAAAATCAATCCCCAAAATGCACTGATACTGCATGTTATCAAGTATATGGAATTCCCAGGGTTTCTGAAATTCCCTGATTCTAATTTGTAATTCGACTCTACCCAAATGACTGCACGGGGCTCCTTGTGCTGTCACGACTCTGTCTTTCGTCTTTTGACGAGGTCGGTATGAAAAATAATTGCGGTATACCTCCTCCGAAATAAAAGATTTCTCTGCTCCCGTGTCCCATAGTGCGGTAATAAAGGTTTCATTTAATAGAATAGGGACATACGGTAATTCGACTGGGGTCATTCTTATAGAGGATACTCTGATAGGCCGATGATCCCGAACTGGAGGATTTTCCGTACCCCGCGATCGATTACCCCCATATTCACATCGATCGCTTAAAAGTTTAAATTTCTACTTCGTTCATTTTGACCTCGAAATGAACTATTTCTCGACCCACTTTGTCGACCGCCTTGACTGTGGAATGGTTGATCCGATTGTCCACCTTGGCGTCTACCCTCGAATCTGCGATTATTTGTGAAACCTTGGTTTTCGAACCGATTAAATTCCCTTTGTGGTCGGCTATTATTGGCGTATCTCTCATTATTTCTGTTTTCCCTCCAATTTTCCTGTCTATGCCGGGTATTAAAACGATTGTTTTCATGAGGGCCTGAACTTCTAAATCCCTCACTCGAACCTCTGATTTGTCTATGTATAAAACGTTCTTCGTATTTATCAACGATTTGTAGGAGATTGGCAGTATTTCGTGGATGTCTAACTTCGACATAATCCAAAATTTGAGGTTCTAATCGACTAACGACGTGATCTATTAATTTTTCCTCCGACATTTCTAGTTTAAGTATTTTATGAATTTTCAACAATTCATAAATAAAGTCCGAAGGCTGTTGATCTCGTCTTTGTGATGAGGAATAAAATCGCGTTTCTAGTTCTGACCTGTTTCTGACCACGGGAAATTGTTCCGACAATGCCTGTTTTAAGTGCGCGTAGTCTGTTGTCTTATCTTCAATGACTCTATAACCTAGAACTTCGAACCAGTAGAGTGCTCGACCTTTGAGATAACCTTTCAAGTAAGCACATGCCAGTTGTGCAGGTATCTCATAATACGCGAGATTATGATCAATATTCTCCAAAAAATCATCTATGTTCTCAATCCCCGAAAAATATTGTTCCGGAATGATTCTAAAACTGGATCCGACTCTATTCTCGGGATTTATACGTTGGGCGCCATTGTGATGGTCTCTGGGGACCTCACTTTGAGAACTAGAATAATTATGAGACATAAATGAACCAGTAGCCATTTTTATAAATAACTTTCTTTATTTGGTTAATTTTCCCAAATAGAATCAAATAAACTTATTAACAGTAATTTTAATACTATGAGGTTTTAAAGGTAATATCCTTTAAATTAACTCAATTAATTAATGATCTAATTAATTAATTTATTAAATAACGATCACGCAGAAATTACCACGATAAGAGATCCCAGAATTATATTTAATAATGTTCTTATTGAACATTTAACTTTAATCCGACTCTTAAAGCTTGAATGAGACTTTAACTTCAAAATGATATTTACCTCTAGGAATCTCAATTCTTCATGAGGATAATTTATCTTCAACAACTATATTTCAATTCAAAATCACTATAACTCTATGTTTCAATGTCTATCTCCTACTGCTCTAACTTTACTATTTCGTTTGACTTAAATACTGAATCTAATCTGCATAATGAGGAATCCTGTCCGCTCTTTGGAGTTGATTGGAAATAGGTAGGGAATTAAATTTCCCTAAAAAGGTCGGTTCAGAAGGTTAGTGATAAAGTTCCGTATAGATTCGTCACAAGCTGAGTTTCTTAAAAGCTCTTTTATAGAAACACAAAAAATGAAATGTTTTTTTACTTTCAATACGGAATATTTTTTATTTGTTTATTTTTTTTATTGATTAAGTTTCGTTTTTTGATTTTATAAAGCCATCGTTTTTAGTTTTATTATGTGATTTCCACTATGCTAATGCGTAAGTACTTTTTAATAAATACTCCAATCCTAATCGAAGAACCCAGGAAATTGAATAATGTAATTCCGAAATCCCGGGATTTAAAATATAACACAGAATTGTAAACCCTATTGCGTTTATTAAAAAAAAATCATAAAATTACATTCACCACCATGTTCGATAATATTTTGGTACAAAAGACGAATTATTAAATTTAAATATCACAAATTCTGTGGAGTATATATAACACCGGAACAGTGGCGCATACAAGTGAGGGGCTGTATGGGTCTAGACCGCCAAATAGACCTTGATTTTTTGCGATTGACTATAGTATATATCCTATGCATATAGTACGTAAGTTTAATATACTATACGATATATAGTATCATATGTATTTAGTACGTAAAATTTAATTATTTTATTAATAATTAATTTTATGAATAAATGCTATAATTATTTATTTAATAATTTATTTTTACTGATTCTTGTTTTCGACAATAGACAAAATTAAAAGAGTATGCTTAGCGGCGTATTGTGGTGCGATACGAGAATGATGGAATTTCGAACTTGGACTCTCCCCCCTTGAAAAATTGCTGTGTATGTCACTTCATCGGAACATACAAAAAACTATTGGATGTGATATTAAAAAAGTGATCTTTGTGTAATCATGGCTTAAGGCAGTATTTCTCAAACTGAGGGGCACGCCGCCGTGGGGGGCGCGAGCATATCGAAAATTAAAGATTTAAAAATAATTAATTTACTGGAATGAATTAAAACAAAATACTTTAAGACATAATAAAATATGCACTTTTACTCTGATATAATTTATAGGCACGCGATATTAAGTCATCAAAAATAAAAACTTCTTCAATACCTAATTAGCTATCTTTGATCCTATAACCAAATAAAAAAAACTTTTATTTGATTTGCTGTAATCCCATGATGAGAGAGTTTTTTACTACGCTTTCTTTTTAAGCCTAACATACAACTCTTTTAGAGAAAAAAACAGATCCCAGACCCAGAATCGAAGAAATTTAGGAACGTAAATGATTCAACACTGTCATTATTTTTAAATACTGCACATTATAGCTGTAATCTGTATGACCTTCTAAGTTATTGGTACAGTTAGTTACGACCCCTCTCTTAGGTGTTTGTTTCTCATTTAGGAAAGTTGTAAGTAATGTATTTATCTGTTGCGCTTTTTTCCATGCAAAAAAACTTTTTACACAATTTTTTTAGCAGTAACATACATATTATCATAATGAATACAATTTTTACCCGGAAGTGGTCGCGCGGGACACACAGATTACGAAATCTTTAATTCTGGCAAAACTGTTTATTTCTTACCAAAGAAAAATTGAAAAGTTCTTGAAAGTAGGGGTAAGTAAACTTTCTCTTAATTAAATTATTCTCTTTAATCACGATTTGTGTCGTGTACAATAAAATAATTATACAAAAAAAAAGGATTGGGGTGACTCAATAACCCCGCTCGACAGTATCGAGTGCGCGCCTGCTCCCGGGTTAAAACATGTTGAAGTCTTTTCGCTTTAAATATTAATAATAATACAACTATTTTTCATCGGAAATTTATATTATTGTTTATTATTTAACATCAATTATAAATGCTAATTCTGTGAGGCTTAAAATTACAATTCGCTTAAAACTAATTATAATTTGAGCAACCATTTTAAAAAGATCATTTTACATTTTTGTAAGCATTGTCGAGCACTTGGCTTTGCTCTCCTTACAATTCAGCTATTATATCAATAATGTTTTGTTTTCTTATAAATGAACTCGGGCAAAGAGTGGGCACTTCAGCCGGTATACTTTTAATGTATCAGTGCTGCACAGAATATTTTATAACTAATTAATTAATACTAAATTAAGAACAAGTTTAATAAGTATTAACGACTTCCATGAGCTTGTCTTGCAAAGCAAAGTTTTTATAAGAAATGCTTATGATTAGAAATTGACCATTTGAGTTATTTTTCTATATTTAGCAGATATCTATATTTTGTCTTCTAAGCAGCCACCGGATTTTGCAGAATGTTCAATTTAAAAATTAGAGAAAGGAAAATTAACATAATAATTATGCTATTATTTTATTTATTTATTTTTTGCTTAAAAGTAGTATACAAAATTTAATACTTATGTTACTAATTTGTAAGGTTTATAATTAAGATCGCCTATTGTAGCTTTAGCGTCAAAGTGCTTTATTATTGCATTCAGTACATTATTAATGTATAAGGGGGGCGCGATAAAAATTGTGATCGAAAAGGGGGGCGTCAGTATTGAAAGTTTGATAAGCACTGGCTTAAAGTATTCGACTATTTGCGATAACTCTTTATTAAAAAATGAATACATAGAGACATTTTTGTGGTTTATTTAATACATTTTAAGAAAAAAACCTAAAATTTTAAGAAAAGAAAATAAATTATTACTACTAAAATGGGAAAAAACGGGTAGAAATTGACAAAAAATTACATAAGTGGGGACCGCTCTGTACAAATAGTAAATGAGCAAATTCTCAAGCTTTAAATTTGATGAATTATTTTGATATTCCTTTTTTAAATGACCTTCAGAATAAGAGATATTTTAATTTTTGCAAAACTTATAGCACTTTATCTTAGTTACTATATGAAATGGCTTTAAAAAGCACCAATTATATCCGCCCAATTAACTGTAAATTTTGTAATAAAACAATAATTAATAAATCTGAAGGTTAAAACTAGTGTTATACAGAACATACACAAAAATTTCAGCAAATTATTTTTTAAACTTTGGGAGCAAACGCTGTCCTCGTTTGAGCTTTTTGAAAAAAAGACATTTCATGTAAAACTCATTTTAAAGTTTGACATCTTGTGTAAAGTTATGGCATCTGGTTTTACTAAAGCTCTTGTATTTTTTGTTCTAGTGAATGGAAAATAAAAACTTGGTATTTTTAGTAAGCTAATAAAATGGTGTGTAAAATGGAATCCTAAGAAAATTATTATTTTTTTTAAAAAAATTCATGATTTTAGGTTAGTTGGATACCTTAAAAATAGAAATATTTTCAGAAGCAATGCCAATTAATTATTTTCTTAAGGATTTAAAAGAATATATAAGAAGGATTCCAGAACTTGAAGCTCTTGTAATTTAGAATGATCCTTCGATTTTTCATATTTTAATGTTCTTTAACATGTACAATTTAGTATTTAAAAATTGCTTGAGATGAACGTCTTTTACAAATTTAATTTGTTTTTAAATCGTAACATCAATATTTACAATCTATCACGTTAAATAAAAATACCTCATCGTCAATCTTTAACGTGTTATGAAAATTCAAATCTCAACAAAAACTGTTCATTTGATCTTATTTTTAGCAGTATAATTTTATTTAAATGGAATAAGCTTTCGGCTTTTTTTCCCTCGCGAAAACTGGTTTTGTTTCATTTATTTTGTTCTCACTTTCTTTTAGATTTTAGATCGATGAAACTTGCTAGAAGAGTAACTCGCACTTTTGGATGCTCAAAGCTAAGGGAGGGAAAAAATATTTTACAAAAAAGGGAAAAAGAAAAAGTGGGGGAGAAATAAAAAGGTCAGTAAAGTCGGAGTCGCGCAAGTGGGTTTATTGATTTGCGATCCAATTCATTTTGTGGACAACGTTTGGCAACATACACAGCATGAGAGAGGAAGAAAGAATGGTGAAAAATAAAAAAAAATAAACAAACTGGGTGGACAAATTTTATCGGGAAATTCTTTCTAACAAGGAGGATGGAAACCCTGAAATGGATCTAGCAGGTGGATTTGTCACATAATCTTATTGCTTCTGGAGATGCTTGGAAGTACTGGGACGATTTTCTTACGGATAACGTCTTTTATCCAACACTTTTTACACTGTGTGTACTTACAGTATTGTGTACTTTATTTATAAAAGCAATGAGTCTCCATTTATTCATTATTAAATAAAAATGAATTTTTTTTGGGTGAGTGAATATTACGTAAAACAGCAGTTTTGAATGAAATACGTGTTTAAATCCAAATTATTGATTTGTTTAACTTCGAGATTATTGTATTACAGGTAAGTATTCAATTTGACTTTTTATTTTCATTTTACAAAGAAATGTTTCAATATTCATTTCAATTGTAATAATTATACCATATTTTGTACTATTATCAAGCATTACTATAAATAAAAAATTAATGCCCCAAAACAATATTTATTTTTGAAAACCAGCATTTTATTTAATTTTGCTGCGTAGTAATTTATTGTCATCATCGCTCTCTCCATAAACGAAAATTATTATTTATTCAATATTATATAACTGTTGATAATTTTTTTACAGAAGGATTAAACTAACGGGATATATATATATATATGTATCGAGATTTACGAAATTAAAAGATATTTTAATTTTTTTTTCAATATGTTCCACTAACACAAGAATTTTGATTAATAATTTGCTAATATTTATTTAAATATTCCATTGACATAAATTCAGAAATATATTTTGAAATCCAAAATTCTCTTTAAATCATCCCTTTTCATACATCGCAATTTTTTTTTTTAAATTAATGCTTTGCATCAAGTAATTCTTTATCATACTACACATATTAGAATATTTTTGCCATAAATATATCAGAACAATAGATGTTTTTTTTTCTTTGGAAAGAAGGAAATGTCAAGTAAACTTTTAATTAAATTACAATTTATATTTTTTTAAAAAAATATATTACTATTATTATTTTGTTTAAAACGCAGTTTATTCCATGCTAAAAATTACATTTTTTTCAAATGATAGTCATGAATATATCCTTTAAAACTAACTTATCATTTTAATCTAGACATAAAACAAGGCTCAATTAAAAACATAAAAAAATGTATTGAAACATGACGATAATAAGGCCAAGAGTTTGCTATTGTACTAATGTGTCTAATATTTCTTACTGTCTTGTCCAGTTATACTTAGGTTTGTAACTAATTATATATATATATATAAATCATAGGAAGCTCTAAAAAAGAAAAATCAGGATTATTTTCTACCATTACGTTTAAAATGTCACATATTATTTATGTTGAATTATCAACATAGTTGATTATAAAACAATTACTAAATACTACGAGGGGGTTAGTACTTCCTGTCCCACCTAACGGCGGAGCAACCCCCATTGCACAAATTATACAAAATCTCATACTCATCGCTATAATTATAAAACTGCAATTTATAAGCATTATGTAGTTCTAAGGTATTCGTAGAGCCAAGTAAAAATTTATCTTAAAAAAAATGTCCTTGTTTTTATCTGATGTCGCTAATCTTAACCATATCAAAAATTTATTGCATCATCACGAAAAACTTCTTTTTTACACACAGAGAGATTAATACATTTTTATAATTTGAAGTAAAATTCTATGACTTAATCACTTTAACTGCATTCGTTTTGCTGTGTAAAAATATTTTGACACATGTTTAATATTTTCGTTCTCTCACATAATTGATAAAAATACCCCTTTACTGTACAAAAAAAGAAAATTATGATTTCAAAACAGAAATAGGTATTAATAATATACTAAAAGAATATTACTGTATATTATTTTATTTAACTTACATTAATGCTGTAAATTCTCATTTTTTTACAAGTGCTTACTTTCACATAGCATTATGTGCAACTTATGCTATCTCAAATATTTTGTTGAGTTTCATATCGTATAATATTTATGTCAGATAATTTTAAAATAAAATGTATGGACATATAATCATATTTCGTGTCATTTTTTAAATAAATATTTCATGGCTAAAATTGTTATGAAATACCCAACGTTTAATCGTAAGACATAAGAAGAAAAATCAAAACGTATACGTAAAAGGAGTTTACTTAAACTATTATTTTTTATCCTTCCTCAGATAAAAGCATTATTGACTAATACTTTTAATATTATTGAAGCAATCAGGACTTCAAAGATTAAATTTTAGTGCACCTATATTATCAGAGATAAATATGGAGATATTTAAAAGGTGACCACTAAATTTTCCTTTTTCGTAATAAATATTAAAACATTAAAAAAGGTATATGTAGAACGTGTTTTAGAGATAAATATTTGTGTTTCTTTCCTTTTTGGATTTAATACTGTTGCACAATGTAGGATATAAATGTGCTAAAAGTTGGCGATGATTGGCTTAAAAATATTCATAATTTTTTTTATGCTTTAACCTAAAAAAAAAAGGAGTTAATTTTATTTTAAAAGTTTTTCTTTCATTTAGACACATGGAAATATATTTGATTTTTAAATCAAAAAAGTGAAACAGCAGATTTTAAACAACTATGTAAATTATTTGTTACCTTTAATGCAGGCTGCAGGCAGTGATGGCAATTAGTATATACTATAAATAACACTCCAGATAAACTCACTTATCTTTAAGAATACATTTGTGGTAAATAACATCATTCATATTGTATTGTCTAGCAGATATGCATAGTAAATTAAGAATGATTAATTATACTCAGTAGTCGTTTCTTCACTGAATATTTATTATAAAAGTATGATATATATTATTACATAAAATTAATGTATATAAATTATGATGAATATGTATGAAATGAAACTAACAATGACATAAAATAAATCAATTTAAAAATCATTAATTAAAATTTATGTTGTTGAATATTCTACTAGAAAATTTAAACACAAAGTTTTTCAAACAATGATTTGGGAAATCTTTAAAAAAAATTAGGAGTCTTCAAGTTCCTCGTAGAAAAATACTATGTTGTTTAGATTTAGTTGTATATATATTTGGTGGCTCCCCTAGAAAGAGTTATCCGATCAGGACGAGATTGTGTATGTACATACCTTATGATATAATATCCAAACGACTAGATAAAATTCCCACCTATTTTAACAGAGCATGCAAATGATGTATACAATAGAGGACAGTCCAATGCTAAGGCAAAATTCCCCGTAAATGTGGTTCCATCAACCAATGCTTCGCAAACGAATTTACGAAAAATATGAGCTTACGTCGCCATTTGTGAGAGAGCGTACAATTAGACTAAAAGAAGGGCATTAGTCTAATTGCAAGAATGCTTGACGCATAGGTTGAATTGGTTGGATTGACGCTATTATTTGGCTTTTGGTAGGAATGTGCAAACTATAGATGTATGGAGTGGCAGGAAGGTATCAATCAACCAACTGCACTGACCAAATTTGAAGAGAGAGTGATCGTCCGATAAGACTCATGGACAATAATGCACTTCCATTAACAATTCGACGTGTAACTGGTACACAAGTGACTCCACCAACCATCGATAGGCAACTGAGTAAACAGAATTGAAGGAACGGTGGTCATTGTGGATCTCACCGTTTTATATCACGAAAAGTAGTAGTGCCGGACGCATTCAAACTGGAATTTTACGGAATAGAGTAGAATTGTTTTTAATGGTGAGTCTCACATCGAAGTGAACCTGATGACAAGTAAAGATGTGGATGGCTGCGTCATAGACAGTAGTTGGATACTCACTGTGCTGTCATACACTTCACAGTGAATCGCAGTGAAGTAGGCATTACATTGGAATTGCTTCAAGTCAAAATTAACTATTAACGAGATTAGGATGTCGTAATTTTACGTCTTACACATGAAAAAGAATGTACTCAGGAAGATTATTATGCTGAATACAAGGCTGCAGTAGATACGTTCATATTCATCTAAAGTAAATTGGACAACAATAATTATATCCAGAAACTATATTTCACCGAGTAGTATCAGCGATGTCGATGTTTCGGAAACAGTAAAATACAAGCTACCGGAAATTGAATTGATAAAATTGAATAGACACCCAAGAGAGTAAGTTTAAACTTCTGGTTAAAGTTTGAAGATATTCATTTGGATCTAAATATTGACGATTGAGATAAATTCTAGAATTTAAAACAATCAATAGAACCTTATTCGAAGGCAAGATAAATATAGTGGAGATTTCCCACACCACCACTAACGCAATAAATTATACTAAAACTTCAGAACACAACCGATAACGTTTTGGAAAATATACTGTGCTCATCTAAATGTAATATACTTGGGTTTCTGCAACCAGTAATCAAAGAAAATAGAAACGCTGACTTAGCCTCGTTTTAGGATAAATTGCAAGTGCAACTTGGGGTGTTTGAATCACCAGGATTAACTAAAGACAAATGCTCAGATTTTTTATCCCTCCTCGTTCAATCAGTTTTATCTCTAGAGAAAGTTAAAATTTGGAAAATAAATCGTATTTTAAGCGTTGGTGATGAAGGTATGAGTAATAAAAATTCTCTAACTGAATTTTTGATAAAAAAATAAAATAAAATAGATGAGACTTTTAAGTTAGTAAAAAAAAGATGATTTTATGGTAGATAAGGTAAATAATATGGTATATGCAAGATATCCAGAATATACAACTCTATTACTACTGCATTTGAATGGTTTATGGCTAATAAAAGTTTTATATCTAATGAAATGAAAAAATTCATACTGTCATGATATTTGATTTATGAATTTTTTTTGAAAGGAAGCAAATTATTAGACAGTCATAATGAAGCTGCATTCGGGAGTTCAGATTTTAAAGAAATCCTTTAGAGAAAAATTTCATATTACATATGTTTTCTTAACGATAGGTTATATATTGCATCTAGGTAATTCTAAGCACTGATGTTAAAGTTGTAAAAATCATCATTTTGTTGTTTTATGCCCCAACTTATTTTTAGTCAAACAGCTACTCTGGTAACGAGAAAGAAGTCAAAAAAATTAAGACTTCTTATACACAACTCGCAGATGTGTTGGTTCAAATATGGTTGTAAAATTGTGTGTGTGCGTTATGTTTCTAAAGAAATAACAATATATTCAATAATTGTAATACACGTTCCATAAACACATATATACATAATGATAAAGATTTTAAGATAATGTTCATAAAAGTTAGTTAAATGAAAAACAAATGTTGCGTTTCTCAAATTATTCAATTACTGAAATAACTTATACATATAAATTTGAAACTTTTGTAGAATCAAATGTTGTTTTTTCTGAAATTAAGCAAATTTCAACCAGTCCTTGAATAATTGAATTTAAAACGGATGTTATTAACTGGTTTGCAGCTGATTTGTAAGAAATTTTCAGACATTTCAAAGGAAATTAAGTTATAATTTGGCGCAGATATTGCAGCTAAATTATTCACATGTATTCTTCTTCTTTTAAAATGTGGTCCTATAACTAAGTGTTTATTATTAACTGGAACTCTGCCAAGAGAGCACGACATCTTCATGAATGACCGAAGTAGTTCTAAATTTTGGAAACTTGAGTATTGGGAATTTTAGAGCCTTTGCATTAAGGTGACTGCCTACCTTGAAAATGTCATTTTTCGTCTACATAAGGCATTTTTTTTATTTCAAAATCTTATTGTTTGGACATTTTTCTTTCAAAAACAGTTTTTCTTTTTCCTTTAAGCGAAATAGAAATAAAATTACAGTGATTTAAAAAAAACACCACTCTCAGCAAAAGGGCGATAAGATAAAACTTTAAATGAGTTTTTCTGAAAATTATGTTTTCGAAAGAAACGCTTTACCAGATACATGCTATCATAAGAACCAAACCAGATAACGTTTTGAAATTTTGTGGGAATGTTTATTATGCTATTTTTTTTCATAAAGTGAATCATAAGTTTTGTTGTAGGTTAAATATGTTTTTCATTTAGGGTAGTTTTTATAAAGAAAAACTTTAAAAATATCAAAATTTTTATATTACTATGAATAATTGTCTGTAAATTTTTGTGTTTTAATATTTTTCTTAGATTTTGGTTTATTTTGAAGAGCATCAAGATATGTATGTTGTGTATCAAGAAAATTTTGTTAATTGTATTAAAATTTTTTATACAGTGTTACCCGTTTTTTTAAAAATTTGGTAAAGCTTCCTTAAAAACAACCAAATTTTCTAAATGTATAATTTTTGTTTAAATTTTTTATGTATATACATATTTTTTTTTTATTTTTCATCCTAAAAACACTCAATTGTTTCAAAAATTTGTTTTTATAAAAAAAATTGGTTCCGAAGTTAGGCAGTCACCTTAAAAAATATATAAATTGCAGAGAAGAGACTAAACACTACTTTAATCAAACTCTTCTCGTTGATACAGAAGGGCGTTAAGAAGTAAAATTACCACGAATGATAATAATTTTTAATTCATAATTATAACACAGCCGGAAAAAGTCCGTAAAAACATAAAGAAAATTAATGTCTTCTGGAATTATTAAGGATTATAATAACGTGTTGAATATTTGATTGTCACGTGAAATAATTAACTGGATCGCACTGGATGATAAGCAGGATATAAATATAGAGAGAGAGCACATTTTTTACTACATAAACCAGTGAAACTAGAGTTAAGTAACTGAGGTTAGGCCCTTTTTAATTCTTCCGCAGAAACTGGTAAGGTTTAATTATTAACAATTGCTCGATTACAGACGTAAATTTTAGAGAAATCTTTATGTCTGTTCTAAATCAATTTTGTTAGAGTTACGGTGACATTTTATCAGACATAGCACATAAGCATTTGCAAAATGCTACTGGGTAAAGTTACCCCAATTTCTGATGACTTTTATGGAACTGCGATAAAATGAAAATGTTAAGGTACACCGACAACGAAGAGTAATTTTTAGAAGTATGTCTACTGCCTTTTTATTAGCTGCAAACTTTCACTACTATTTGTGCAAAGTTCCCAAAACTTTAAATAAAACGGTAAAAAAATTAACGAACTCTTTTGCGTGAGTAATTTTGTTAATGTTTTAAATAATGTAGGAGGAAATAAGACAAATTTACTTCATAATTGCAGGTGATAATGTCCTCTTGTCACTTTAAGAGTGTTACAATTTATGAGTCTGCAACAGCTATAGAAGAACCCCCCCAAGAAAATGTATCAGTTTTAGGTCTCGTATGAGATACGAGTATGAAAACGTTAACATGCAAATTAGACCATGTGACTAGAAGGATTATTAACTAAGCTAGCTGTCTTGGCTAATGCCCTTTAATAAAAAGAGGGATGGTATTTAATATGATAGGTTGTACCACTTCAGCAATGCTATTATCAAAGATTATTTTGAAATAGACTTGGAGGTTTAAATTTAAAAAAAAAACATTGTTTTACTAGATTACTAAATCAAAAAAAAGTCACAGCATAAGGAATTGCAGTTACTTTTAGAAAAATGAATACCAAGATGGTTTAATGAAAAGTTAGCATGCATTATCCATTGCTTACAGTACACGTGTATTCTTAAGAGTACAACCTGCGAGCATGGAAGGTATTTTTTAAGTGCGCATGAAGATTAGTACAGTAGCACCATTGTAACCCATTACGAACCCCCATCTTGAAATTACTGGTTGAAGCATACATGCTAGACTCTTGTCCTTGATTACTGCAAATATAAATTTTAATTAAGTACGTTTTAAATTGAATACGGTGCTACAACGGTTTCGCAAAGTTTTAACGTTTATTTCTTGGGTTGCATTTTCTTCCATAACCAATACTATTATCAAAACAAACAATTCTTAAAGAAAATTTAATTTTTTAAACATATTTAAGTTGTTAAAAGACTATAAAATAACATATTTTATGAAAAAAATATTTAGCATTTTTTGAAAAAAAAATTAGGCAACTAAATATGAATATTGATTTGTTCTCGGTTATTTAAGTTCCAAAATATAGTGTGGTATTAATGCTTGATGCACAAAAAACATTAAATATAGCCTATTTATTTTTTGTTCCAAGCTGTGTCTAAAATAAAAAACAATAAAAATCATTTCGTTTGTAGGTTGAGTAAAGAGGATAAAAGCGTTAAGATACTCTTCAATTGAAAAATGGAATGATGATGTATATGCATAATAATTATATACCTAGTGGAACAGCAATACATGTAATTCAAAAACATAGATATAATGAAAACACATTTCTGATTTATAAAAATTGTTATTTTAGACATTTATGGAAGCAGCGCTGGATTTATGGTCTCTCATTGGAACAGCCTTTAAGGGGACATGGTACAATTTACTAAAAAATTTTTAATTTAAGGATTTTTAAAATTTTTTGGTTGCCTCCTATGTATGTATACTATGTTAAGCAGATTTTGTGCTCAAAATTGCATAAAATGCTAGCCATGTAGTTTTTTTAAGGAAAAAGCTGATGATTTTGAAGCGATTTTAAAATGCTACTCCTTCTCTACAAAAACTTACGTGCATGCATGAAATTTGATTTACAAGTACGCCAAACTATGTATGATAAAAGACGATATGGGTTTTGCGTTAACGTGATTGGTATTAATACAACACTTACTTTTAAGAATGTTTATTGAAAATTCCTTAAAAATGCATAAATTCTGAGTTCAATTATTTTTAAAAAATTAAGTATTGGTTGGATTCAAAAATGCATACCAATTTTTGTTACATGTTCTACTAGCAATAGGTTAAAAAAATTCAAATCATTAGGCTTCATCAAAAAAAAAAAGGCTTAGCATTTTAATTGAAGCCAAACTAGTGATTTTATCTTTCTGAGATAAGTAACTTTAAAGTTTTGATTTTCCATAGGGATGGAAATAAAAACGAACGTAAAATTTATCATAATTCTGCCTATTTTTAAGTTTAGGGCTTTTAAATTCTGTGGAATTATAGAAAAATATAGAGAGAGCAATTTAGGCTGAACAAGTTAGATTTGATTTTTTGACCAATTTTTGTCAATTGAATCGTATTGTGTCCTCTTAATAATTTTTTGAATGTACTCTGTATGTGCTTGTGTGAAATTTATGTTCAAAACTCAAAATGTAGTATAAAGAAACGTAGATCATACCATCGAAGACTTTTTTCTTTATATTCACGTTTTTTAGTGGAATTGAATTGTATTTTTTTACAGTATTAAATTCAAAGGAAACAATATTTTGCATACACACATTAACAAAAATATCTATTTCTCATAAAATCTCATTATGCTTAACGCTTTAAAAGTTAAATTTTTTTGTATTTAGATATCTAAGATTTTTTTCACATATATTTTTCGAGGCAATATGGTGTCCTACCCTTGAGATTAGCTTGAATAAAATAAAGCGAATTGCTTATAAACATTCTCTTTTTTTCGTTGACACACACAAACTAAATCAAATAATATAAACTCCAATGAATATTCAGAAATGAGCAGAAAAAAGCTCAATATACAACTTCCTGCTTCGGGAACCATTTTTTGTGTTTTTTAACTTTCTTTAAGAACTTTTATCTGGCTCAAAGTATTCAACTTTGAACACCGAAGCAAATATTTTCCTGAAAGTTTCTTTCCTCTTCCTTTTTACTATGTCGAGTTAGTTAACAAAGTACATTTTGCCGAAAACTACTATTTGTTAAAAAGAAATAATGGGAAATCTTGACCAAAAAAAACCTTACTCTTTTTGTCTTTATAATTCTCTTACGTCTGCTCATTCATTTAAGTAATGCACACCGTTTTGAACTTCCTTTTTTGCTACATCAACACACGTGTGCCATTTTTTTTTCACTCGCGGGATGTGTTCTTTTTAATCCAAACTCCGGTCTCTCGCCGTATTTATACAATTATTCGAACAGCCCCCGGAAATCAAATTGTAATTACAATTCTTTTTGTTTTCTTTCGCTCCTCCAATGAGGTTTTGCAAAAGAAAACCTAAGAAAATGAGTCGCCGATGGAGAGAAGACATCGAACCAAAAAAAAAAGATATTAATGACGAAGAAGTCCTTCTAAGCCTTTCATTAGTGGAGATCTAACGTATACACACACAAATCAATATCTAAGTCGTTTTCGTTCTTTTGCTTAGTGTTCTCCATGTGTGTGTATGTATTGACTTGAGGAAACGAGCCATGAAATTGGGTCTCTTGTCACAAAAATATCGTCTTTTCTCGAAGGCAGTTGAAGAATGGGAATCGTGATGCAATAATATATTTTATTGCTATTATTATTCATCGTAATCTTATTGAGGGTCGTTTTAGAATTGTCAGCACTAATTTCGATTCTCATTTTTCATACGAATTGGTAGTTTTCGGAACTTTTGAGGCATGTATCAGAATTGGAAAAACGATCCTAATTCAAACGTACAAAGGTAATTATGGATAACAGCTTTTTCTATTGGTTCGTACTGATTATTCTTATGCATGGTGTAATGAACTTTTATGTTCAAAGAAATGCTCATTTGATGGTTTGAGGGCATGGAGAAAAGAAATATTGAGGCAATGTGCATTTTTAAAGCTGCATTTATATATCGTAAATCTATAAGGAGAAGAGTATTAAATATCGTCTCTCTTTATATGTTCACTAGCTAGTAGGCATGTTCTTTGCAAAATAGCATTGAAAAATTAAAAAATGCAGATTGACGGATAAAGAAGTTTTTAATGAGTTAATTTTACATAAATTGCAAATAAAAAAAAACTTCTTTGCATATCTCAGCTAAAAAAAAAACATAATTGTAAAATTTTAAGTCTGTAGATCTAATGGATAATAAAAGGGATTTTTTTAATTTATAACGCCCGGTAACTCTTTTGTGGGTCGATTTTTGAAAACACCTTCCTAAGCTGATCTCTGCTCAGCAAATAAATAAATAAATACACATTGTTGTAACAAATTTTGTAAATCGAACGCTTAAAACAGTATAAACAATTTATATCTGGATATGGAATATGTTAATATTACTTTCTGTTGCATTTATTTTTTGTTAAAACTGTAATATTCGCAAGCAACACCATTCCTTACCTTCAATGGAATGTTGACGACAGAGACATGTTGACAAATTGGGGATTAATTGAACAGTTTATAAGTTGATATGCTGTAGTGCCATCTGGTGGTGAGTTGCAACAAAGAGGGTAGAAAAACTCTTTCCATAAAAAAATACATATACATGCTAATTTTCATAGTGATCGGTTGGACGGTGTTGGAGAGAAGCGAGGTCACTCGATCTATTTTTATATATTTAGAGATCAATTTATATATATATATATATATATATATATATATATATATATATATATATATATATATATATATATATATATATATATATATATATATAAAATCCAATATAAAAAATTTTTTCAATATATAATCATATACATATACATACACATATATATAAATTTAAACATATATATACATATACACAAATACATAAAGAAAAATATAAAAATAATCATATAGTTATATACCTAAGATAACTAAAAATAGGAAGAAGGCACATAGTATAGAGACAAACTCCTGGCCTTAGGAACCAGGATTGCAGGTTTAAACAAGTTTTGCGGCGCCAACCTTCACCTGTAATTTGTCATACTATGTACCAAGAGGAAAGGAAAGAGTTATATATGTAGAATTTAAATATTAAAAAATCATTTAACTAAATAACATAGGAACATAAACATAACCTACTAATTCGGAGTTAAAACGATGACCAAGAGTGCAGTAACGTGTTCCCGCCAAATAGGGGTGAGAGCAGAACCGCATAAAACTAATTGCGATACGATAATAAGAAATATATATATATATATATATATATGTATATGTATATGTATATATATATAGATAGATAGATAGACAGACAGATAGATAGATAGATATAGATAGATAGATAGATAGATAGATACATAGATAGATAGATAGATATAGATATATATATATATACTTTTAAAAAATCATAAAAATAATAATCATATAAAATTAGCGTAAAATATAAAAGAAACTCAAAAAATATATATTAAAAATTTTTTAATAAGCATGTGACGCAATCTATTTAATAATTGTAGAATAAATTAGATATTGTCTAAATTTAAAAAAAACATTACAAAACATAATAACAGTAAATAATTACAGTAATACAAATTGTATCATAAAAAACCATTATAAATATAATTACAAAGAAAGTTAACAGGATATCCATGTTCAATACAGTGATTAAAATTTTTTTTAAGATTTAAAAAAGTATTAGCTTTATCGCTAACTAATACATTATATTGCGTTAAATATATTTAAAAATAATATTTCTATATATAGATATTGATAAATTAGAATTCCACTAAGGCACTTTGATGATATTAAAATTAAAGGCATCTCTTTTATCATAAATATTACTATGTAGTTTCAAATCCTTAATATACAGTGATACATCTAGGTAATTTGTTTTGATTGGATTATTATTAATTTTAACTAAGTTTACGTAAGACGGATAAAAATTAATAATGGGATTTAAATTATCATTTTTACCTAAAATAATTAAATCATCAATATATCTAAAAATGTAGTAGTCATTATTAATAACATAATTATATATATTCATAAAAATGTAAATAAAGATCAGCCAAACTATTACTAGCTGGGCCCCTTGTGAGAGTCCTTTCTCTTGTTTATATAAAGAACCATTAAAATTGATGTAATTTTCTTGTAAGACAAAATCTATGAGAGTTTTAAATTTGCTAAAATTAATATTAAGGTTATACATACTGTAGTTTTCTAAAATTACTTTAATAATATCATATAAATCAATGGAATTGAAAAGATCGTCAAAGTCATAACTATGAACTGAATAAATATTTCTATTATTAAAAAAATCTATAATCTCTTTACTATTTTTAATCATAGCTTTATTACATTGCTGATTAATAAAGTTTTGTATAATATTATGAAGTAATTTGCCTGCAGTAGTAATATATGTTCTAAAACCATTTGTCACAGTTCTAAATTAAACCGGACTTTTATGGAATTTTGGAGTTAAATAAATATATGGATACTTAATTTTAGGAATACACAATGACCTAATTTTTTATAAATAGCAATAATCTATCTATCTATCTATCTATCTATCTATATATATATATATATATATATATATATATATATATATATATATATATATATATATATATATATATATATATATATATATATATATTACGCTGTAATCAAACCTACAAATATGTGGAGAACATGGATTTAAGAGACTATATTTGAAAAATGTCTTTGTATCACTAGATGTATAAAATATATTCTGGAAGTCTAGTATCTGCCTTTTGACAGTTTAATATTAAAAATAATAATTTCCTTAATGTTTTGATAATAATAGTAATGATATATGAAATAATACAGGGGCAATAGGTGTGTGTGTAATTATTAATAATTTTCTTAATAAAATTGTATTTTTTTTAAAAATGTAGGAAGTGCAGTTTTTTTCTCTGAAATTGTTCTTACAGCCCATCTTGTATCACATAAAGGTTTCATAAATTTGTTAGGAAAACAGGACAGAAATGATATTGATATTATTTCTCAAATCCTAAGGTTTAAAGTAGAATGAAAAAAAAGTCGTTTTAATAAAAAAATTTATTTAATAAAATTAAATTAGAAAACATTTAGTAATACATATAAAAGAAGAAAGCATATCAATAAGAGGAAATATATGCAGGAACAGTTTCAATTGAAAGAAAAGTAAGAACTAATTTATAAACAAAAATTGCAAAAGAGAAAAAAAATAGTTAGTTCAAAAGTGGCGACATTAAAGAATAATTATGTTATTACGTAGGTAAAATTATGAATGATTTTTATATTAACAAAAGTGTTTTTAGCATATATTTTGAAAAAATTCTTGAAGGAAAAATAGTACTGAGGACGTTCAATGCTTTCTTAATATACTTGTATTTTACTATGCCAATGGAAATAAAATTCATAAGGTAAAATTATTGGAATCTGTAAATCATCAAATCACCAAAAGAAATATGTTAGAGAAATTAGAAAAACGCAATGTATTTATTATTATATTTGATTATGATTTTATATGATTATTATAATATGCCATTAAATATTATTTACTCTAATTAATAAGTACTGCCCAATGAAATTTTATGAAGTGATAAATCAAAAGAAATATTTGAAACATCACGCAGAGTCAGAAGTTTGCACATGCAGTTATTCTAAAGTTCTAACACATAATCCCTGGAGATTTCAATCACTAGTTTTGAAAAAAAATATAGGATGACTTAATATCAATTTCGTGACAACAATTGTTTCAGTATAAGCTGAACGCATGAAATGCAACAACCTTTCTATCTAATTCATACGCAATTCGCAAGGATAAATTTTATTTTAAAATTTTAAGGATAAATTAAATGATAATAAAAACATAATGAATGACCCAATATTGAAAACTACATTAAGGAAATTTAGTTAATATAAGTAAGTTTATGATTAACATGAAAGTTTAAAATCCGTATTAAATTACTTAAGTATTAAATTCTGAAGGTTTTAAGGTTTTAATAAACTACTTCGACGACATACAATAGGTATTTTCCTTCTTCCAAAAGTTTTAATGCGGCGACAGATGATGATTTCGTATTTACGGTTATATTTTCAAGTAATAAAATGCAACTGATAAAATATTTTGCATTAAATTGACAAGTTATATATATATATATATATATATATATATATATATACTATAATAAAATAAAAGTGAAGAAGTATTAGAACCTACAGTGCTAAAGAAGGAAGGAATTGGAATTCACTAGACACAACAAAAATAGATACAAAAAGTCTTTTGACTAAACTGGAGACCTATTATGATTTGTAAAGATGTCGCTGAATTAAGCCATTGAATTAGGGTTAGCAATGCTTTATGAATCCAACCTTCCCCGTACAGCAGAAATTTTCGACATAATAGGAAAAAAAAGGTAAGTTGAAAAGTTAAGCCTAATACAACACGCATATAATGAAATTGATAATATAATAAAGTAAAAAGAAATTGAGAAAATAGAACAAAAATGAATCTCTAAAGGAGAGAAAAAAATATATAGAAAAAATTAGGAAAAACTTACATGTAAAATAAAATCTGGAAATCGAGAAATCAACCTTCTACGTTAAGATCCAAAGCGAAATGACGTAGAGAATCGAAATACCAACACAAGAAGGAAACAACCGTGGCGCCATGTATATATATATGTTTGCATTGGTTATTTTGGGGGTTGGTTTGAAGCTAATGTTAAATAAATAATCTTTTCAATTATTTGAAAAATTTACATAATACTTTTTAATATTGAATAAATCTATCATTTTTTTCAAATGACTGCATACACATTTTGTTTAAATATAAATTAATGTACTTTATTTTTGGAGCTGGTTTCCCCACATTCATGTCATTTCGATATTGTTAATTCTTATCATTTTCTTTATAATGGGTGGAAGGGACTAAATATTTTCTGTTTCTTCTTTATTGTATTGTATGTTATTAAATTTTTAAATTATTTTCTTGCTTTAGTAGTAAAACAATTTATTATTTTCATTACATTTGCTCTTTTCTCAATTTTTCAGTTTCAAGATATGACAGATCATTATTATACCTATAAGAGGAAAATTTCATAATAATACCAGTTGCGCTACCAGGGTTATCAAATCACACTTAACCTTGAACTAGAAGCATATAACTATATATATCAAATATTAATAAACATTATGTATTGTCCATTCATATCATAAATTACTAAAGAATTGTTATAAAGTATGTCCTTCATTCTCTGCAAGAGTCTAAATATATGTTAGCTTAATCATTTTTAAAATATTACTGTTACAAAAAAATATTAATTTTCATTTTACATTTTATCAGGTATTATTATGAGATATCTTAAGTTATTTACAAATAATCATAAACTAAAAAATAAAGTAATTGCAAAGAGACAATATTTCCATTACCTATTTTAAAAAATGTATTTTGCAATATCATTACAATATATCCATATATAATTAAAACCTCTTGCACTTTTAAGGATCGACAATCGGACCTTGGAAATTAATAAGAGTACTAAGAATGTTCAAATATTTCGAGGTATACAATGCTTTATTGTTATGGTCAACCATTGATAAATTAAGATAGAAGCACAGGGAAGCAATACAGAAAGTTGAATTGCTATATACATAATCAATGTTAAGGAGTCAGACTGACCAGCAGCTCTTCAATTTATTCCTAAAATTGCCAATATCAGCAATATCTATTAAATTACCGTAATACATGGATACTGGGATGATAACGCTGTTTAGCGTTTCAAGAGCTATAAATTGATATTGGCCTCTGGGAGGAAAGGAACAAGCATCATATCAATTAAAAGCTGTATTGATTTCCCCAAAGAGTTATTCAACGAGGCCTAATTTAGACGTGTAGGGTATTTGGTCAAATTATGATATCGTCTTAGAGAAATTGCCTATAATTTCTCAGAACTCATGTTTCATTTTCCGAAACTTTAAGTTAATATTGCATTACTTCAATTATTAAAATTTCCTACAATATAATAAAGTTATAAACTTAAAATTGTATGAGAAACCGAATAGAATAACTATATCTTGTTGTGTTGCTATTCGTTTCCTAATTATTTTATTTTACGCTTTTTAAGAAAGTTATGTTTGTTGTACACATTCCCTTTTTCCGTGAATTGCTATTAAAGAAAATAAATAATTTTGAAATAATTATTTGACTAATTTAAAATTTAAGTTCTATTGCTAAATAATAAGAGCGCTTTTTAAAAATTTATAAGATCTGCCACTAGGACTTATATTATTTATTAGTTAAGCTTCTACATGCATATATATTCACTATGTTACACATAACTGAGTAATGTTTTTAAGTTATTGACATCCTTCTAGCATTGGGCTTTTGCTTGATTTGAAAATCTTTCTTATAGATATCTTTACTTAAAAAGGACTGGGATTTCTGAATCCGAAAAATAGTTATTGCTTATACCTCCTTAACCTCCCTCTCAGAGTCGATTTCTACAAAACTCGTACTAAGAGGACCTCTAATCAAGAAAACAAACATGCTTATTAAGTATTAGGTCTAAAAGTTCAAAAACTGAAATAATTCTTTTATATCTAAATCACCCCTGGAACCTCTTTGTAAGTCAATTTCCGCAAAATCCGTTTTCAGAGGATCTCTACTCAACAAAAGAAAAACGAATTCCGAATTTCAAATTTGTAGATCTAATAGTTTCGTAGATCTTCTGATGAGTAAGTAAATCGCTTTTCTCTTAAAAACGCGAATATAATTTATATATAGAGAGAAATGCATGTATATAGTATGAAGAACTAGTTCAAATATTTTTTAAAAAACAGGAATAGTAGGTAAGCAGAATTAGAAAAATCAAAAGGGAAGAAAAATAAGTAAGATAGGAGCTTAACAAACCAAAAAGTTATTTGGGGCTCAAGAATAAATAAATAGGTTTAACTAATTTGTTATGCTGAAATTTTCCATTTGAAATTCGTAGGTTAGCAGGAGAATACCTCAACAAAAAGATCAGATTCAATCAAATTTCCATAATATTAATAATAATATTATTATTATATAAATAATGAGAGGTCAATCAAATAAATGTTTGAAAAAGAATCAGAGTATTATAACAGAGTATAATAGAAATAATTCATGATATCATATATATATATATATATATATAAATTATACTTACAAAATAATACTAAACGATGGCTATCACATAGTGAGTGTGCAGCCATATCATCAGTTAAATAAAGTATAATTCTTAAATACACAGTAACAAATCATCAAAACCAGAATTTTTTTCATTGAACCCTTTAGTTAATTCTGTTGAATGTAAACACAGATATTGCATACTTTTTATCAATAATATGTTTATTCTAATCTTGAAATAAATTCTTACAAATTAATGTGAATAACTATAGTAAAAAAAGATACGCGAAATAAAGTGTGAAAATTTACTAATATGCATATTGTACTAAATCCTAATTTACCTTAGACATTTGGTAATTGAGGAAAATTGAACAAAATTGCACCAACAGCTCATATTTTTTCGTATCTCTCGATTTTTTGTTCAATATGACATCAATCATTCGCAAATTTGTCATTAAATTCAGGTTTTCATATAGACAGGATCCATGTATTGAAATGTAGCGGCTATTGGTAAAATGATTTATGTGTTGTAGATGAGTTTTTACCGTTAGTATAATGTATGTTTCTTTAAAATTCTATAATTTTCTTTTCTAGTTTAGTATTCGTAATGATTGAATATTGATATAAATGGTCTTCAAGCTTGTAGTTCATGTTCATTTTATGTCTTGGATCTAACTTTTAATTCTACAGTTGATTCCTTAGAATTTACAAGATCGACATTACTACAAGGACTTACATAAGAAATTGGAATGCAAATATTGATTATAATGATACATTTGACTTATCCCTATAAAATAAATTTCTTCTTAAAAGTGTGTGTTAATTAAACAGCAAAATATTGACAAAATCAATACCACAGCATTTTAAAGTTGATTTTATAGTAACAAGTGTGTAGTTAATAGAAAAAATACAAGAATATATAGTCATTACCAAATACGAGTAATAATCGAGAAAAAAGAAAACCTTAATCCTTAAATTTATTAAAGTTTTTATTTATTTACCAGAATATATATCTAAAAATTTCCTAACAATTTTACAAACCTTTCTCCATTTTAATTTTATTTATTAAAATTTCAAAATAGTAAACATGCTAATTTTCAAAAATTAACTTTTAATAAGTACTGAAACTAGTAATTTAATATAGTTAAGGTACCAAATGATAGATCTCTAAAACTGATTATGACAGTAAAGACTATAAATAGGAAAACTATACATTTCCCATGAAAAAATTCTGATTTTAAATAGAAATTAAAAATTTAAAGGAAGGTAACCATAGTATAAAATGTATGATTACGTTTTATTTGAAGCATTTGAAATTCTTCTCCGAAATTCCGTGTGTTAAAGAAAAAAAATCATTTCTTCTGCATAGAAAAAAACTTATTCAAAAATTAAACTGATCTTTAGCAGCAATTTTATATATTCTGTTGATTTTGCGAAATGTAATAAATTATCTAAGAAGAATATATTTCTCAGCAGAAATGTCTAAAAATATTGTGAATCCAGAATTTATTACTATATACATTGGAGCATATTTTGAAAAAAGCAAAAAGTGGACGATACATCTAGACACAATCTAGGAACTTCAGATTTATTCGAGGGCAAGAAGAAGTTCATTACATCTACTCATGTCCATAAATTAAGGATAATTCAGAATCACACAGAAATTGAACTCTAAAATAAAAATTTCACCTGTAGAATTATCACACACATCTTGAAGAATATGCAAATTACAGGAAACCACCATATGGCACGGATAGTACGTCACAATGACGAGAGTGTAAGAGAGGGGGTATATAAGGAATGGTGGTAACGAATTAAAATTATTCACAAGCACTTTAAGAGCCTTTCAGTGCAATAACCGCATAGTTATGGCACAAAAGAAGCATTTAGATGATTTTTTACGTGGTAGAACTATTGGACGACTGGAATGTGGACGTGCCCAGCTGGAAGTATACGAGGAACTTGGAATCCCCCAGAGAGTCATCACCAGGTTTTGACAACGATTCCAAGATGATGGTAATGTGAGTAGATGTTACAGCACAGGTCGCCCCCGAGTTACAACGCCGAATGAGGACCGTATTTGGCAGGTACTGCCAAAAGAAACAGACGGAGCACAGCATCAGACCTGTCTCGTCAGCTCTCTTCAGCTACTTGTACGACAGTTTTAAGGCAGACCGTGTACAGACAATTAGAGCTCATTGGTCTATATGCTCGTCAGATATTTTACTGTCTTTAGTATAAGCCTTAATGGAATTATTAGCGATGCTAATGGCCTCCAATGCTAATTGTCTAAGGTGGATAGGGACAAAACCTTTCTTAATGACTGTAGAAGTAGGGTTATAAAGTGAGTGGTCCTCTGAAAGTTTCAAGTGATGTTAAAGAAAGTACGGCTCTTATATAGCCTCAACGTGTAAGTTCTGGGACTCATCTGGACTGAAGGAGCTGTTTTGCTATAATCTTGATCTGAGAAGTAACGCAGACATTTTTCATTTTGACTGAAACAGGACATTTTATTTTAGCGTTTGACTAGTCTGGTTTGCCAATGATATTGAAAAAAGTTGAAAATCTATCTGGAAAAGAATTTCCGAAAGACACTGTGATAGTTAAAGATACGGTAAGAACTCAATTAGACTTGCTCAAACGTGTTCAAGATTGAAGTCAGAGGCACAACAATACATTGGAAGCCGATAAACGAAGAACTAGCCAAATAAACGTCACATATGTAGACAAATACATAATGAAAAGTGTAGGGCTAAGAATTGAAAAACTGAAACCTGAAAGATGTCTTCAATGAGCGCAAATGTGCCTGAGAAAGTTTTATTGAAACTTTTACTTGGATATATCTTTTTCGTGGATAGTCTCAAATAATGATAAAGTATTTTCATGAATATTGAACTTATGATGAAGTTTTTAGGTCAATTTATACATCCAAACTGTCAAAGCCCTTCATGAGTTACACAATATGTTGCATAGGGTGTACATTTTCAGATCTCTAACGACTTCACAAAAAATATTATATTTTGGTTTATCTTGTTATTACTTTTTCTTTTAAATCCATTTAGTTCACTGGGTATTAGATTATTACTATCCTATATCTGTTTTGTTATTATTATTATTTAATAATACTTTTTAAGTGATAAAAACTATTGCTTAAAGCGCATTGTATATTATATTTTCAAGTGTTTTTGTTAATGTTAAATTACTGTAATGTTTCAATAATACCGTGAAAAATAAATAATGAATATGCATATCTAAATAAAGCAACAAAACTATCCCCATTTTTCTTCTATTCTTGAAATAGTATTTTTGAATACAGGTAAGCAAGTGATAATTTAAGAAGATCATCATTGTTTCAACCTTCTTCCGTAAATTTTATAAAATATCATAGTAAGTTTGCTATTTTAGAAAAAGTGTGTTATAAATATAATATTTATATTTTTGAACAATAACAAGTAGTAGTAAATTTTAAGCAATAAAAATGTATGCACAATTTTAATGTGTCCTAAAAGAACACTATAAGGGAGGCCAATAATTTTTTTATGTTAATAGCATTTCGAGTGCTGCTTACCATTTTCACTATTGAAACAATACTGTAGAACTTATCAATCATTATTATTATTAAAGAAGTTTTGTAGTATTTCAGCTAGTAGATAGTAAGCTATGTTCCATTGGAAAGTTTTAAAATAATGTTTAGTTTATTTTTGAATTCAAACTTAGTTATATCAGAAAATTGTATAAATCTGAAAATTAAGTAAAATTAAGAAAGCAATGTATTTAAGGATTTTCAAAACGCCATATGTCTTCTGTCTTATTTATACTCCAACCTTATCATTAATGCCTGCCAACTCTTTAAAAATGGTTTGGAAATATATCTTTTAATCGTAATATCATCCATTTTCATTTCACTGTTTTGCAACGGCCATTTCTAGACTCAAACACAATGAATTCAAATTTAGGATTTCAAAATAGCACACATTTATAAATTTTATGTTTTCTAATTAAATAACCTAGATAACATAATGAAAATAATTTCAATAATATTATCAATATTAATAAAAATGGAATTTTGAAAATATTATGCTAAGTGTTTGCAGTCTTAACATTCAAAGCAAGGAATTAATTCTATTTTAAAATAAAGATAATAAGGGTAACAAAGCATAACAGCTAAAATGTAAAAGCATAATAAAATTAGAATGTATTCAAGGTTTTATATATATATATATATATATATATGTGTGTGTGTATGTGTGTGTGTGTTACCGTTAAAGTGTAAAATCCGTTATTTCATAGAATAACTAGTTATTTCATGAAATAACAAGACAAGTCGATTAAAGTATATAAAATTATTGAATTCTATGCTTTAACTAGGTATTCTCTAGAATAACAATTACTTGATTGTTAAAGTATGAAATATGGCACTCAAAAGTTCTTTGAATCGATTCTAGCTGCTTTGGGAAAGATTTTTCCGATTAGGAACAAGATTTGGCCAAATAAAGCAATTGTACTCTAGATATCAGCGTTCAGTATATATCAGCGAAAATTAATTTTCATTGAAGAAGCTCCAAACATTGATACAACGCTTCGATCTCTTACAACAGTTCAAAGTTGAGGTACTAGACAAAGATTTGAAAAGCGTTCGTGTAAAAAAAATGCGTAATAGTAAAATGCGTACCTGTTTTTAAAAATGATATTCAGTCTAATGCAAAGAGTCCTCACAGCAATCATTTCTTTAATAAATAATGAAAAGTAAAATAAAGGTATCTCATAGAATTTAAATTAATATTTTCTTACATTTTTGTTTTAAAAAATTTACCCAGTGTTTTTATGAAGCAAAAGTTTTTTCTTCTTAGCATATATTTTAATTGATAATATTTAAATATAGTCTATTTTTGCAACATATTCTAAGTTCCCTTTCTGTTTGACTAATTTTATCAACATCAGCAATAATAAATTATATCATATACTTTCCCTTGTTATTATCAATTATTTATCCGCAAAATAGATAAAATGTATTTTTCGAGAGATTTTAGCTATTTATGATCAATTAATTTATAAAATATCTTTGAAATTATTTATTTTTCACTTTAGTGGTCTATCCTATATGTTATTTTATACTATATCTAGGTATTTCATAAAATAACTAGGGAAAAAAAAAAGTTTTTTCATTCATTATATACTTTAACTGACTTGTCTAGTTATTTCATGAAATACCTAGTTATTCTATAAAATAACTGAATTATACACTTTAACGGTAACACATATATATTAATTTCTTCATGAACCTATGAAGCATTTAAAGACATGTTTCTTCCGTCTCCAGTTATTGTCCCAATTCAGTACTCTAGTTTTACAGTCTCATCTCGTATACTATAAATATCTTATAATCTTCCATTTCGGTTTCACAACTTTTAACACCCTCTTTCGAATTCTAAATCTTTCTTTTCCTGCCCGAGAAAGAAAAGGATAAAGGGTAAAATAAATAAATCCCCGACGCCCTCTCTAAAAACTTTTCAAATCTAAAGTTATCGAATAGGAAGAGGTAGGTAAGATTATCCCTTGTAAAGAACACACTCGACGGTGCAAATCCTTATGTAAGTCTCCGAGGTAATCTTCTGGCCCTTTTATAAGGAGTAGGCCAGTCTCGGGTGGTAAAATGAAAAAAATATATATATAAGGGAGTGAGTGAAAAGTATAAAGATTCTTCTTTTCACCTCGTCGTCACATAACTCCTTCTTAGAGGCTCTATCTTTCACGCCACATCTGGAGCTTATCTCTGAAGCCTTGCAGTCATGTACCAAGAAAAGAGTGGTATGAACAAAAGATCTGGTCTCAGAATATTCCCCTAGAGATTCTCCAGGCCATTGTGAGAACTCTTCCATGTCGTCTTACTCATGCCCGTTCCAGCAAGAATGCGAATTTTTCCCAGATGGTAATCATTAATCAGATATCTGGTGGGAGACCCACCTTCTTGTCGTTGGCTCCTTACATGGAAAACTTGGCGTCGCGAGAAAACCCGCGGACCCCGTAAAACACTTAAGAAAAGTGGGATGTCGGATCGATAGGAACCGCCACTAAATGTGATCCTGGACGCCAACGCCGAATAATGGAGAAAGGGTGAAAGGGGTAATATATTTTTTATTCTATTTGCTGCCCCAGAAGGTGGATATTTACTCTTTTTGGAGTAAGAAAAGATTCAGGGGTGACATATTGTCTTATCTTGATGGATTGTAGAATCTGTTCGGGTTCTCACCCTTTTCGTACGGTAGAGAATTTGCGTTGCTTCATTTACTGATGATTTTCTCACCGCATCTTATTTTTGCATGATTTTTTTTTTTGAGTTGGCAACATCGTCCATATCTGGACCCCAATTATAACATAACAACCTGAGACCGATGTTTTTTGTTAATTCGGGGTTATTCGTTATATTGGGGTCCAAACAAAGTACAAACTTTTTCCCCTTTTTGGAAGTTTTATAATAAGCATCTGTGCAAAAAATATCCATTGTTAGAAATTATACACTAATAGGTGATTGGCAATCCTTTCGATTCCTAATTCGGAGGGGCTATTTTTTAACTTTTGCCAGAGAGATAAATGGTTGCGCGTCATTTAACAAAGGTCTGTCAGCAGCATAAGGCATAAGCTTTCACAGTCTTTGCAAGAAATCGCAAAGCATTAGTAATTGTAACAGTTTATTAGGAATTTTGTTATCAATTTCTGCATCAGAATCTCTATTCATTGGCTCCAACAAATCAATCATTTTCTCAACTTCAGTTGCACAGATAAGTAGTCTGTCCTCAAATGTAACATAATCGACAAAATGTACCCTGCCTTGTAGAGTGGGATGAGATAAGAAAGGAATATCCAGTCATATTCAAACACGACTGCGATATGTCTTGACACATAATAACTTCCTCTTCGCCCAGACTCGTAAAATCAAAAGAGGTCTCAAAATTTTCTGATTGCAAGAAAAGTATTTCTGTTCCCCCCAAAAAAGATATGTCATTTGAAAAAAAGGATTTTTTTTTTGTAATACAGACTAATAAAACAAATTTTGGCTGTTGAAATAATTCGTTAATTCGGGATTTATTATTCGCTAAATGGGGTATTTTCAGCTTCATTTTAATCGGGAAAATAGAAAAATTCGTTAAATTGGGAAATTCGTTCAATGGGGGTTTGTTTAATCAGGGTCCAAATGTACTTTGAAATTTACAAAAATATTTTATTTAAAAACTAAGCATTTTTTTTATTTCTAAATTACAGGACATTTTTATACGTTTGTCTTAACTGTACTTTTTAGCTTTTTCAACGTGTCTGTCAACAATACGATTGGGATAAGACTCTAGAAACTATGCATCTAAAAATTCTGGAAAAATGCCAAATATAAGAAATAGATCAAACTTTATTAGAAAACTAAAATCAGATTATTCTTAGTAAATTTTTATATTTTCATATAATACATTAAATTACTTATACTTTTTTAAATTTTACATTTTGTGAATAATGAATATTAAAAAAATATTACATAAAATTATTTTTATTTATTCATTCCGAGTATTTTAATTTAATAAATACACCCCTGAGATTAGTTTTTCTCAAAAAGGGTTTTGAGCAGTATATGTTCATAGATAAAGTTAAATGTTTTGAATTTTCATTACAGTGTAATTATTTGAATGCAAGTTTTTTAAAACAAATAACATTCTATAAACACATTATTTAAATGAAGGAAAAAGTTAAAACATTAATATTTTTTAAGGGTCACTTCACGCAGCATTTTCCCTATCTCCGTAATGTTAAAAATGACCAAGTTTAAGAACATTTTTTAAAATTGGCTGGTTTGTACAGTCATGAATTTTTTTTTTGTGTATTCATTGTATTGTTTTTATTATTTTAATGGGAGCATTTTTCAAAATTTTGATTAGTTTTTTTAAAAAATTCATATGTGGAGATAACACGTCAAAAATTTTAAAACGATGAAAATTCTTGTACATTTTAATCCATAAATATTTTTGAATAATTTTTTTGACAAAACTCTCATTAAAATATTCATTTGTATAGTGTTAACATATGTGCAAAGTTTCAAGGCTGTAAATAAGTAGTTTTTTCAAAATGTTCCTTTTGTGTTGAAATTTACACTTTTTGAGAAATAGTGATTTAAAGTACAAACTTACTATTAACTAATGCATACCAGAACTATAACTTGATTGCTAGTGTCATCTGTAAGATCATCTTCTTTGCACATTTTAATAGTTTGTTTTTAATTCTGGCTTCTTTGGTTCATTGTAAAACTGACTATTCTGCTTTCCTAATACACGATGATCTACTTTTGCAATGCTCGACATTGGTAAAAATTCAGGTGTTGAATGTTTAATACATCTAAAACTTTCAATTTGGTAATGAAGCTTTGATTATATAAGTATATGGCTTCATGTATAGTTTTTGAAGTTCCCAATTGCACAAAATACAGTTTTGGAATTATACACCAAAAACTATTTCCGCTTTTCACTAATATTTTTGAGGTTTTATCAAGCAAGCATCCAGATAAATGTTCAAGATTAGTGACCTCAAATACTTTGTTTATGTAATTCTCTCTCCTAATTACAATAGGTAAGTCGTGTTTATACTTGTATGTGTAACCTTTCAGTATGTGGACACTTAAATCTACACCACAAGTCACATCCCATGGGGCATAAACCGTGTCGTAGATTCAAACCTGTGAACATTTTATCAAAAATTATAGCCCATATAGCTTGCCTTATGGCTGACAAATTTTCCCGAGTTGTTTTGAACAGCCAAAACATAGTAACTTTGCAATTTATTTATTTCAGCATCTGTCAAGCCATTACGGCATCCTAGAGATTTTTTGTCTTTAAGCTTTCTGTCTTTTTTAATTTTTTAATTTTAAGGCCTAAGTCAAAGTCCCCCCATCATTTTTCTCAACATGATTAACGCATTCTAATTGTTCAATATTGACATATCTTTAGATTCTAAAACTGATTTGTATGCTTTAGAGTTTCCATATAGTCCAAATATTGTGTATATCAAATTGTGTAATGTCTGCGAGTGATGAGAGATAAAAAAAAAAAAAAAAAAAAAATGCACCTCTTCAACTTCCATTCCCCTACTATTTTCAATGTAACTTGCCGAACACTCATTGCTATGTACATCGCTGTTAAAATTACACAAACATTTCTGCGATAATATTTTAGCATCAACAACTTTCCCAGTGTACAAAGTAACTGCCGTAACAACACCATTTAGAAACATATAGCTTATTTTTAGCCAGGTACCATTGATAAAACACTGGTACATTTGGCTATCCATTATTAAATATTGTTTCGGCAGCAAAGCTAAGCCGCAGACACTTTGTAGTTACTTTCTCTGTCACATTATTTAATGTATGCATGAAATCACAAAACCACTATGGTGTAAGTGACAAATGCATAACTACGCATAATATTTTTTGAAACTGCTACTTTTTTTAAATAGACCTTATAGCATATGAAATTCTATTAGCTACTTCATATAATTTTGTACCTTTTTTTTGTTTAACTACTGTTTTTAGAAAACCTGGTATTAATAAATGTTTGAATAAGACCACAAAAAGTCACAACATATTAACAATTTTGTAGCCAAACCCTAGATTTGGTGACCAAAATTTATGTGAATACCTTGGTTTTTACATTAATTTTATGTAATTAATGTTGTTTCAAAGCACAAAAGAACAGTATAATGTAAAGGAATTTCACAGAAACATTCAAATGAATATAAAAGAAACATACTCTTTATTAAACTTACCTAACTTAGATTTTAAAGCTGATTTATTTATGTTGAAATTGTCTGACTTATCAACATTTAAATCCATAAAAGTTTGGGTTTTTGTACATTTCTTTCCAAACTCTTTTTCGTTTTTAAACATTTTATTACTTAACAGAGTTTAAAAAACGTTTTGTAAACGTTTTATTAATGTTTTTGATCGAAAACCCTATTGCACACGATCGCAGAAATCCGTTGCATTTAAGGAGGTAAAAAATTGGCTGTAAGTAAACAAACATCTATAACTATTCACTTCACTTCTTTCCTGGATAAGCTGCTGATCAAAATAAATTCTTTTAATCAATTTAAACCATTTGATAAGGCTGAAAAGTAGCATGTGTCTTTTGTTTTGATTTGAGAGGGCGTGGCAATCAGCGGTTTTGGGGTTTGACAGATGTAAACAACTTTTTAAAAAAATATTAAAAATACTTTAATTAAGCTAGAGCAAAAATTTAAACTGCATTAGAAAGAAAAAGAATGGTATTTTGTTTCAATCAAAATTGAAAAATCGATTATTTCATGGATTTTCGTGAAGTGACCCCCTTAATTATTTAAGACACATAAATATTCGATTTGCATGCATCATGGCTTCCTGCAATATTTGAAATGAAATGATTTGCTAATCATATGTTTTGATTATTAATCTTTCTTTTTCGTGTATATAAGTAAATACAATATATTAAAATTATAAGTAAATATATTTTATAAATGTATATATATTGTTGAGGTTCGGGTATTATGGAATATTATTTAAATTTCTAAACATAATTTTACTGGTTTTTGATAAAAATCTCCAAAATCATCATGGATATATACTATGAACGATTGTGAGAAATTATCATTTACCAAAAAAATAATATATTTTTTGTTATAAAAAATATTTTGAAGAAAAATGGTAAATGGAGGTTACTATGGAATAGTTGGGTAATATCTTTGGAGAATTAATTAAAAGTTCATAAAACATAATTATTTTTAAATATAAAACGCCATATTTTCAAGAATACGTAAAACACAATTATAAGCTTTCTCTACGAGTACCTGGTATTAAGGAATACTAGGTAATATCCTACACGCCATAATGGAAAATGTACCTTTAAACTGAAGGACAAAAGATTTCCAATTAAAAAGGAGCTACATTATTACAAACTGAACTTCTTGTTGTATTTACTATGCTTAGCTTTAGCGCTGAATTCACATATGTACTATTAGAAAACGTATCAGGAAGAACTTTTGAAAATTGCAAACCGCACTTTGTTTTGTAGTGAGTGGTAAGGCAACACAACAACTGGTCAACTCTCCCTGCAATGCATCATGAGAAACTTTCTTCAGCAGTTCAAGGTTTTCCATCAATTAGTAGCTACACAATCAAAACCAAGGTATTCCATATTACCCGACTATTCCATAATGCCTGACTTTCCTTTCTCTCTCTCTCTCTCTCTCTCTAATTATTTTAAATTACTCTTAAACTAAACACATTAAGAAAAATAAGTACGTAAATTTATCGATGTGAATTCCAAATTTTAAAAAAGAATGTTTAGAAAGCATTTCCAAGCAGCCGGTATACACCCCAACCCTATAATCTGCAAATTCAAGTAGTCTCAGGACCAAGTGTTTTGTCTATTCGAGTATATTCTTGTGCAATATAACTGCTTCATGTAAATTAATGCAGCCACATCATTTATCAACGGTATGATTCTTAAATTAGAAGAGAGAGCAAGCTAGACTCAGAATTTCTTTTCTTGGCATTTTACTACATTCTAACTTATGAGGTTTTTCGTCAATAGATCTAATACAAAGTTTAGAAAGATCACTTAAGCCAATCAATATATATTACAATTTGTCTCATTTATTATTTTATTTTATTATACTATATAATAAATATATATATAACTGTTTTCTTTAAAAATTGCTGAATAAACCTTTTTTATGTATACTTAAAAACAACCAAATAATAAAATAAAACCTATTTCCAATTTTAAAAAATACATTCACGTTTTTCTCTATCGAGATTTGGCATGGTTTGGTGTAAAATTTTTTTCAAGAGAAAACAAAGAACTCAATTTGCTTTGTCCCAAGTATTTGTTAATTATTAGTTAAAAGAGTCACATCACAAAAAAAGGGAAAAGAAAGACACAATAGGATCTAATTTCTGCATCGAACTTCTTCCTTTTTGCGCTTTCCATCCACATTTTTCTCGTCTTCAAGCCTTGCTTTTTCTTCATCCATCTGATCTTTTTGCGTTTAAAACGATTCTCCTTCCTCTTCACGTGTCTCTACTCTCCGTCTGAAGTCACTGTTGCCAGTTGCGGGATCCCAGTTATCAACGGTTGCAAGATGCGATACACCAGCTCTACCCTTTGTAAAATCCTTACACAAATAGTTGTAACACGCCCTTGTTGAGTGAGGGGACACAAGGGGAAAAATAGACTTATAATACTTCCGCTTAGTAATTCTTCAAATAATTTTTTCGTAAATCTTGCAATAATTTATAATATTTAATGCTTTTGGTGACGCATCATATTGTTTCAAAGCCATGCAATCTAGCTTAACAAGGGAGCTTTTAGTTACGCTTGAAGATAACGTAAAGCAAGATGGGAGATCTGCTGTCTAGAAAACGTATGGACTTGTTGAAAAGTCATAAATTCTACAAAAAGAGAAAATAGCAATACTTAATGGTGATATAGTTTCATCTACATACCACTATACTAAAAATATGCCGAGCAACAGAGTCAGCTATCAAAAGAAATATCACCTCAGGCTATATCATTCTATTGGGGTTATCACATGGTATACAATAGCAAAATATTGGATTCTTACACAGCCATCGACATTTCCGGATTAGTAAAGATTCCCATTTTCACAATTTAAACAACACTCCTAACTAAAACCTTTTTTTTTTTTTCGTATCAGGTTAATTTAAGGCCGATCGAGTTCGTTACTATTGTAATTATACTTGAAAATGCACGGACATTGGAGGGAAAATGATGCAACGGTCAGCGTGAGAGTGGATTTTAAGACACTGCTGCTTCAATTATTTTCCAGTGGTCCTCCTCTTAGTGACTTGCGTGAGTCAGAGGTCAGATTAGCGACAGCAAAGAATCCTATGGAATTACATCCAATTTAAAAGTAGCCCAGTTTTTACTTTCTGTTAGAATCTTATGCCGACCATTGTATGCTCATAGTAAAATAATGTTCAGCCACACATAACGCATTTTACTTTATAAATCAAGATAGATTTTTGAACATTTTCTTAACCACTTAGGTAGTTTGATTTCTTCCCCGTGGATTGTTTTCGGTAAGTGAGAGGACGGTGAATCCAAATATTCCCGAAGTTTGTCATTTTACCCTGATAGATTGATGTAATTTCGGAAAACATTTCACGCGATATTATTCTTGACTGTTTTCTCTCCCATGGTAAGAGCTTCCAACTAGTACCTAGGAAAACCACCAAAGAGTACCCAGGAATTTTCAAATTTGTAATTTTTTTGTTGTTGTTCATTTTATCTTTGATTATTTTTTGTCACAATTAGTCTATTGCTTACTATGCTTTGAGCTAAACGTTTTAGAGTGATTTTATTATTTTTAAAAGTATAATGTACTAAAAAATTGTTTTTAACTTTATCTGTGAAATTGTTTTATGTTTGATTTTATTATAAAATATTACTATACATTTTAAAGTTGAAATGTGGTTTTTAGCATAGTGTTAACATCTAATATAAACTCTAGCATCTCGTCTCTGTGGTTTCCTTTACGATTTTGTAAAAAATTTTCTTGATGAAAATATTCTGTAAAATATGCCACCTTCAGTTCTAAATGAAACAATGAAACAAATGATTCACACAAAATGGATTAGATTCCATTTCAAACTGAATTCAATAATATTTTCAACAGAATTGAATGATTACAATAAAACATAGTAATTCAAAAATTGTTGAGAAAATGACAGAAAAACATATATTCAAACGTGTATTTCGAGTAACAAAAATGTGGCTTAAATTCACGTTCTAGAATTCAATTACTGAAACGGAAAAAGGAAAATCTGCGAATGACATTGAGAAGTAAAAACTTTTAGACAGTAATTTATGTAGTATATCATGGATTTTCGAAATAATATTTTTCGAAGCAATTCAGAAATATAGGATTATATATATATATATATATATATATATATATATATATATATATATATATAATTTATAATTATATATATATATATACATATATATATAATTTATAATTATATATATATATGTATAATTTATAATTATAAGTTCAAGCATTGCTTCTTAAAATATTATTTTGAAAATATGTATATAAACATAGTCAACTCAACACAAATCGATAACGCGCCGTGGTATTTATGAAATAAGCTTCTGATATGTCTCTACAAGGATTTCAGACCATGCTTTATAAAGTGACATTTATTGTCCCTTGACATTTGTTGGAATATTAATTAACTCGCTTAAATGCATTTCCAGTTAATCCCACATATTTTTGATTAACTAATATTTGGACTAGAGATTGCAATATTAGACCAAAAGCTCAATACCGGTATTTGGTATTTTTATAGATCTCAATACCGGTATTCGGTATTTTTATAGATCTCAATACCGGTATACCGGTTTTAATCCCGGTATTAGAAATTTTAGAAAAAGCACGAAAACGCAGGTTTTTCTTTGTTTGTATTTGCCAGTTTTGTTAGAGAGTGTAAATTTCACAAAAAATAATTTGCAACTTATAAATTATAACGGTATATAAATAACTCATACAAAAAAGTAAAGGAACATCTTATTTATTTAAATCACAAAAAAAAAAAAAAAAGTTTAAATATCGCTATTCAATCTGTGATACTAGTACAAATTTTTGAAATGTGATCTTAAAACAACAATGCATCAACTGCACTGTCTGTAAAACTGGAACGTTATTTTGTGCAATATTTTTTTTCATCCGAATTATCTTTTTTTTTTCAAAATAATCTAAATCCCTGATGGCTTGAGCGTAGAAAGTGTGCTAAAATGTGTATCTTCATCGCAATTAGATTATTTCCTTTTTAACAATTTTTTACCATGGTTCGTTTTTAAATGTGTATGGAATTCCCGTTTGTACTTCCTGCATTCATTTTCATAATACTAGAGCATTTTTTACATTGTGCCCCTATATTCTTTTCATCATGCAAATAATGAAACCAACTGATTTTTTTTGCTATTTAAGGTTATTTTCATTCATTATTATGGATAATTTTTTATGAGTATATATATATATAATTAATATAAAAAATTTTTGAACCCTAAAATATGATGTACAAATGCATTGTTAATGCAGCATCAGTTTGAAACATATCAAAATATTACGCACTTTCTTCATAATTACGACCTTGTTTTTACAGATATAAATATCAGTCTACGAGAATCCTGAGTATCGCTGAGCTGCAACAGGATATTTTTTGCCCGTCTCTTTGGATCATTCACATATTTTATCATTTCTCTTGACTATACGATACAACTTTCTATTCACAGTTTAATTCACTTCACCCGTTATGGAAGCACAAAAATAAAAACTTATATCATCCCTCAGGTGATCCCTGAGCATATAGTGAGAAAATTTTAAGAAATTTCTTGTAAATACCGAAAAGCCGATATGTAAACTTGTGAATACCGGTATTTCAAAATTGTACAAATCGCTCAAATTACCGGTATTGCAATCCCTAATTTGGACCCTTTGATACAGCCCTTTCAGATGATGAAATGCACGTTATGGTAAACCAGTTCTGTACATATTGGGCGCGGTGGGGAGTACCATTGTCGTCCTGATATAAGACGTCAACATCTGGAAACCAATCTTCCAATATTTATCTAACAATATTTTCTAGATGAAATAAGTACTAATTTCCAGTTATGTTAACTTTTTGAGTGATAAGGACACCGAGTTCATTTCAACCAAATGCTTTCCAGATTACTAATCGTTTACTTCCACTCTGCAAGACTGGTGTGTGCAATCTGGATGTTCGTAACGAATTCTTCGTTTGTCATCATTTGTAAAAAGTGTAAAACGGCCCCCATGCGGCATTTTTCCACATTTCTACATACTAGATTTTGTATTCTTTAACCCAAACACAACGAATTTCTTTCAATTTGAAGCTAAGAAACAGGGTTTGCGTGTTGGTAATCGATGTTTAAGCTGAAGAAATTTAAGTTATCTTCATAATATTTTGCGACAGATCTTTGTTTTCGAATTCAATTTAAACTTGTTTGTAATTTGTAAAGTTTTGATTCTATCATCAAGTTTTGTCATTTTCTTGCGTCTGTGTCCCCTAGATGATGAAATTTTTGTGCTACCTTTGGTTAAATATACTTTATGTATCCTTTCTAGATGTTTCGCTGTGTATTTAATAATGCCGTATGGATATATAATGTTTATATACATAATTTATTGTTATCTAAATACCCTAGCCTTAAGGGTTCAATTATATCAAAAATATTCTTATAACTTTCATTTCTTCATTTAAAAAGAGTAGAACTTAAAAATAATAATTTCTAAAACTGAAGTAGATTTATATGCGGAGACCTCCTCCACTTAAAAAACACCAAGTTTCTAAATTTCAAGTCTAAATCTGATAGTTAAGAACTAATTTTTTTTTTTTATCAATAAGCCTCGTAACTCTCTTTGAGAGTTGATTTCCGTGAGACCCTTTTGCAGCGGATTTTGATTTAACAAAAGAAATAAAAAAACCAAATTTCATTACTGTAGGTCTAGTAGTTCGAAAACGGGATTTTTTTTATCAATACTCCCCAGTAACTCACAGCTTTCCCAATAGAACTCGATTTTCCTAAAATTAGTTCTTGACGGATCAAGAAAGGAACATGCCTACCCAATTTCAAATTTGTAGGTAGTTTAGAAACGGAGATATTTATCCATAATGCCCTTTATTCCCTTGCTACGCCCCTTGGAGGTTGATTTACCCAGCACCATTTTTGTAACTCATTTCGACCCGATGAAATAAACATAACTCTCAAATTTCAGACCCGTAGCTCTCATAATTCAACAAAAAAGGGAATATTTATCAATAACGTAACTTAAATCCTCCCAATGCTCCTTGGGGTTGAATTTAGTAAGACCACTTTTGTAACAAACCTCTACTCCATGAAAGGAACAAACGTAACAAATGTCATACCTATATGGCTAATAGTTCAAAAATTGGATCATTTATCAATAACGCCCCTAAGGGATTGATTTTCGCAAAACTATATTTGCAAAGGATAACTACGCCCGGAACTGAAAATATCTATTAATTTTCAAATATCTAGGTCTAATAGTTCAGAAATTGGAATATTTATCAATAACGCCACTTAAAGCCCTGCAAATACCTTAGGGGATTGCTTGTCAGCGATTTTTTAGCAGATCTCTACTCCATGAAAGAAATGTGTGTCTGCCAAATTTCAACTCTGTAATTCTGAGGATTTCGGAGATATTGTGATGAGTAAGAGAGTGAGGGAGTCACTTTTCTCCTTTATATGTATAGGAGGCTTCATGTCTGATATTCTAAGTTGTTTTGAAAATTCAGATACTTTCATGCCCTTGTGTAACATAGAAAAGCTATCTGGCTTCTTTTAAACTCACCAATAGCTTGTGGTTTAGATATTTAGATATTAGTTATTTAACTTATAGATATTTATCTTCAACATCATGTTCATCAAACAAAGTTCCCCAGGAGCCTGAAAACTCCCATCTTCCGCAGGAAACAAATTTTGTATCATAGAATGGATCAGGTCAGCTAAATTTTTTTGTACTTGTACCCAGTGATCTTTCCTTTCAGAGTTATGATTGGTCCAGCAGGAAACCGCAATTCGTACTAATATCATGACAGATCCACCTTCATGTTCGACAGTTGGAAGCTGAAAATCGCGATCGTACGCTTATGCAGGTATCCTGCAAACGTGCATCTCGAGAAAAGTGTGGAAGATGATTACTCAAACCAAATTACTTTCTTACGTTTATCAATTGATCAGGTTTTGGGAGTATGGTACTATTATAAATATTATAGACGACTTTTGGCATTAAAATCCGTGACAAAAGGCTTGGTAATTGCTGCTTTGTCATAGCTGTTTTCTTTATGAAGGTGCCTTCTAACTGAAATCATTGACATTGAAAATTCCAGATGCTAAATGGGCTTCGTGGTCTCTTTGTGGCTGCAATTTTTCACTTTTTAGACATTACAATCCGCTTCAATACCAATCGGTCTCTTTCAATGAGCTTCTCTTTTTGTCCAACATTTCGCTTTGCCAAGTTTATCTTGTGTGTATGTGGCCATAACTTAATACACCGTACCTCTAGAAACACCTAAAAGTTGGAATGTTTCGGTCACGTTTGTTCCGGAAAGACGGGCTCTTACAATTCGGTGCCGTTGAAAATCTGAGAGGTCAGACATTTTACGCATTTGAAAAATAAATAAATAAATAAACACCAATACTTGTAGAATTTCAATAAAGCAATCACATATAACCAGAATATATACATTTCCAATGTGTAAAAAAACTGGTAGATATTATAATATTTTAATGCTTACAAATCACGTTCATAAATGTCACTTTCATTCACCAGTGTTTCCATGAATTTGACTACCACCCCTGTGTATATATTGTTCACAAACAGAATAAGTCTTTCTTTTTCTTTACCTTAAAAGTCTTCAATAAACTATCTATCAGTAATTCTTAAAATTATTTTTAAAAAATTCAGTGGTAACTAGTTAGCATGATATAATAAAATAACACAAATTTATTCATTTGCTTTTTTTTTTTTCATTTGTGTACGAATAACCATATTAGAAAATATGTAATTTATTAAACGTGTATTGCGGTCCGTGTATAAAAAGGTATAAAATATTTATCTAATTTAATCTTATTTATTTAATTCTGGTAAAGCTCATTATTAAAAAGTTTTTTTCAGAAATGTATAAGATAATTAAAATTTTAAGGATTTCAAATAAAAAGGTGAAAGGGACAAATAGAGTGGTCTTAAAAGCATAATCATAATGAAAACTTTAGGACAATTTATACATCTTTTTTTTCTTTCTTTCTCGCCTTTTCTGTGTATAATTGCATTAAATAAAATTATAAAAAAGTATATAAAAATATGAAACACAAAAATTATATACGATGTTAATATAATCTATTAACTTACAATTGTATTTTATAATTTGATATATATTTTCGAATAATAAATTTCCTAAAATAATTTTTACGTTTGTAATAGATAGGGAGAAATTTCTTTAAGAAATGAAGAAAGCATTGAAATTCGATTTAAGTTTGCGGAAATAACTTTCTTGCTTTCATTTTCTGTCGTAATTAATTCAAAAATGTTACTAAAATAAAAATAAATAAGTACATTCCTAAATGTTTTTCTCTATTTACGTTGGGCCCTGACAACTCAGGGGAAAATTCCTATGAGCATAATGTCTTTTTAAAAATGTATTCGATTTATAAATTAAAAGTATTGTGTAAGCATTTTCTTTTTCTTATTTCAGTCAATTTATCCGGAAGCATATATATCAAATATAATTTTCTTTTAATATATTTTATTTAAAGGTTCTTTTTTATTAATTTATAAAATTCAAACAAAAAAACAATTATTTTTATTTTATAAAACTTAACAAATGTTTTAAAACAAAATTCTCCAAGCAATTATCTTTATAAATTCAAGTATTTTTTAAGGAATATTTCAAGTTTCATTCAAATAAAATGTGTTCCTTACAAATGCAAAATGTGTATAAAAATAAATCCTACAAGTAAAAACATTGTAAAAAATAAATTATTTAAGGGATCCGGCACTTGAATTTGTGAAAAATTATCGATTTTAACTTTTACATATTTTTTAAAAGTCCCAATGTTTCTGTTTAAAATAATTGATGTTATGAGGAAATATTGTAATTAAAAGTATTTTAGTTTATTTTAATGAAGTTACTCCTTGACGCGCATAAAATGAGCTCTGATAGGAGAGCCTGTGTTTCCCCTTGCATAAGTTTCTGATGAGCGCGAATCTACACGATGTTCATGTTGAAAAAGTAGAGTGTACAGTACTTAACCAAAAGAGTGTATGGATACACGTCTTTTGAATCTTAAAAGTGAAACAGAAAAAAAGGTTAGGTGATGAAAGATGCCTTAGAGGTCGCAACCGACTCTCCGACTTTTTAATATAAAAATTCAAAGATATTATAGTATGGTAATTAGAAATATTATCATTAATCTACACAGCATTAAAACTTCTGTTTGGGCTGCTTATTTCTATCATATGTCTTTAAACGAGAGCCCTCAACCTGGACTGTGTCCTGTGATTATAAATGCTTGGAGTAAGTTTCAAAAGACCGAAACTGAATGAAACGAAGGACACTATGATCATCAACACACATGCCATAATGAATTAGAAAAAAAAACAAATTTTAGATATCTAGGAGATCATTGGCTATTAAGAAAACATTTACATGACCCAGAACCTAAGTGAGTCAGTTAATAGCACTATATGGTCAATGATTCTAAGATCTACATTTCTGGAGTTAATAACTGTAAAATTAGGGGTAAATATGAATATTGCACAGTTCAATGTGAGTCATGCAGCAAAATTAATGATCTTAAAACATTGTGATATTGAACCAATTTAGAACTGTGTGTCATGCTTCAAGAAGCTAGATACATGTAGGATTCATGTGGCCCAACGAAAGCATCTTAAGATGCCCAAAAAAGGAAAAATTGTTAAAAGTAATGAAAAAAAAAGAAAAATTAGAAGTATCTTTTGTATGAGCAGAGAGTAAAACAATGCTTCATATACTTCTGGAAAGCATTAAAAAAAGCAAATGCTCAAAAATTGCAAATTTTTAATTTAAAGACTTTTTTTCAAAATGTAACATTTTTCACTTTAAGTATCTTTTTTCTCAAAGACTACGTATTACATAATACTCATATTTTCAGTGAGCAAACTTTTAACATGTTTAGACATTTTAATGGAGGAAATTAGATACATATCTAAAAAATCTTTTAAGATATGACTCTTTTAAACTAAATTTTTGAGAAAAATAGTACGAATATTTTAAAAGTCGTAATTAATTTAATTTTTTAACAAAAAGACAAAACCCTTCGTTAAAGTGTTATTAATATTACACATAACCTACTGTAAAAAATTTGTTTATGACAAATAAGGAGTTTCTGAGGAAAAGGTACATAAACTTACGCAATTTAACATGGGCTCCTATGGACGTGCCGGGCCCCCTTAAAATTATCAGTTAAGGTATCCGACTACGTTCGAACCATGATTTTAAAAAAGCACATAAATGGATAATTCTCATGATATTTAGCGTCATTCAGATTAGAATACATGCATAAAATTGTTTTAAAGGCATTTTGACAAAAAAAATTATTTAAATATAATATTTTGGCAAAAAATTAACTTAGAATAATCTTTTTTTCCAAATGTTCTCCTTTTGTAAAAAACGGTTCTATTATAATAATATTTTGCCTGTATATATCTCAGACCTCTTTACAGAGGATCAACTAGAATTTTTGAAAAATTTAGATTATTTTCAGTGTTACCACCAATTGAAATAGTTATTCACGTTTTTTTTTCTTAAAATTGCTCCCCTCTGTTGTCGTAAAATATGAAGAAACCCACTTCTAAGTTATATATTTCAAAAATTCTTGTTTAGCCTCTGAACAGCGGTCTCAGCTATATACAGGCAAAATATTATTCTAATCAAAGCATTTTTCACAAAAGGAGAACATTTGGAAGAAGATTATTTTAAGTTATTTTTTTGCCAAAATATTGTATTTAAATAGTTTGTTTTGTCAAAATGTCCTTAAATCATATCCATGCATATATTATAATCTAAGTGACACTAAATATAAAAATGTTCCATTAATGCGCTTTTAAAAACCACGGTTCCGAACGTATTCGGATATTTTAAATAACTTGAAAAACATCCTAAAACTCAATTGAATCAGAATTTTTTCGATGAATCTAACTGAGCAAATAAAAAAAATTGAATTAAAATGTACTTAAAAATATCTCGATAATATTTTCAATATATAAATTTGATTAATGAGTTTTATCTAGTTGTTAATCTATTATTTAGTTTTCTTTTTTAATTAATTACATTCAAATTTACTTCAAAATAAAAAACAAATATTCTATGGAACATTGAAAGTATAAGCATATTTCACTTATATACATATAAAACAGTTTCGAAATATTATGTATGCATGCTCACAGTAAAATAATTAAGTGATTGAAAATAAAAAAAAATATTTTGTACGTGGAGTTTTTCAAATTTTTTTACACACGCACACATATTGACAAAAGTTAAATTCAATATACTAAAAGAAATAATATAGAAAAGAAACGTGCCTCAATTTCATCATCACATTGAAATATTTTTCTTTTTGTAAAAAAGATTCAGCAGTTTCTTGAAAACTACAATGCAGTCTCACTTTTCACATATTTTCAAACAGCAGGTATTTTTTTGTATTATATTTTTGAACATTTGGAAATTGGTTCCGAAAACCTTTTTAGGTGGAATAATTTAAGATAAACCAATGAATGGTATTATTTTTTTTTACTTCAAAATGTAATCTTTTAAATTTTTCTTTTCTTTCTCTTCAGATTTGCTGCGGAGAATCACATATATTACTAGCAAAATAAATATTAGAGTATTTCTTTCAATACGATGAAAAAATCCTAAAATATTTGCACCCTTCACTTAAAGAGAAAACCCAGACAAATGTAATAAAGTTATACCCAAATCCCAATGCGTAAAAGAAAGAATCGGAACTTTTAACAAATTCTATTTTGTGCATTTCGTCTATATATGTACATAGATTTCCGAACACTGGAATCATTTTTTTTTTCTGAAAAGAATAACATGTTTCTCTTCTCCCTAAAATGATATCATATATTTTACGTACAGGATTTCTTTTAAAACGAATTAAATACTTGCTATTTCTCATAAAGTAAAGATGTGTGTATTTTCTTGAAATATAATTCCATAATTATGAATCTTTCATCGTAATGTAAAAAATTATTAATTTATAAGATGGAAATCTGGGAAATAGATACTAGTCATATTATAATTTGTGACGATGTTACAAAGCAAAGATTGTTAGTTTCTTTCAATAAATATGAGTACTCTTTATTGTGTTAAAATAAAACTTATAAGGAACTTGAATATTATTTGTAATATTTTAAGTGAAGAAATAAAATAAATTCGAATTTTAATACTAGCTGTCGTAATATTTTATTAAAACAACAAAGGAAATCAGCTATTGCATTTTTTGTAAGCAAGACAGTTTTGAAAATGTTGATTATGTATGTCGTAGCCGGTATACCCATTCTTCGTACGGGTGAAATAAAAAATAAATAAATAAATAAAAAACAATACAGATTGAAAGGTAAATAAATTTTAGTGAGTTACATTTAATTGAATTAAAAATTAAACGAATAAAGATTTCTTAGCATATCTTTACTCACCAAAAGTGACATTTGACAAATTTTAAGCCTATAGGGGTCGAAGACTTAAAAAAGGATTTTTATGTATAACATTTCCGTAAACCCCTTACGGGTCGACTTTTTGCCCCCACCCCTTGTTTACTGATCTCTGCCCAGCAAAAGTAACATATTTTCCAATTTTCAATGTTTTGGGTCTAGTAGTTCGTAGAATGGAATGCCTTCTTAAAACCCACTTGGGGGTCAGTTTTCTGAAAATTCTTTCTTAGCGGATTTCTACTCCAAGGAACACGCCTAACAAAATTCAAGTGTATACGTCTAATAGTTCAAAAATGGAGTCATCTTTGATCAATACCACACCTTACCCCTCGCAACCCTACTTGGTATTCTATTCTTTCAATCCCTCTTTTATAGCGGATATCTGCTATATCAGCTGTTCTTGAACTGTAGTTCATGGACCCTGGGGGTCCCCAGCAATTTTCTAGGGGTCCACGAAAATCTCTCATTTAATGCTAAGATTTTCCTCTTTTACAGATTGTGGAAGTACTTGTCGAAAAATTGAATGATGTGTCATTTTAGACTAAATCACTAAATTGCCCTCAATTCACTTGCAATCCATCAAACACGTGTTGGCTGTCAGAGAGAAGTATTTAAAATCTTGGGTTTCCCGATATCAAGTTTATGCATAAAGTGAGGCCACGGTTATCAAAGTTTAGGAACCTCTGTACCATATGAATGGAACATGCCAGCCAAATTTCAAGTCTGTAGGTCTAATAGTTCAGGATACATCCTCATGAGTGAATACGTGATTCTCTCTTACACATATACATATTTATACACTCATGGACAAAAAAAATTAGCACACCAAGAAAGAATTGCGGGATCGTAACGGAACATGGCAGGAAGGTACATGTCGAAGATAAATACAAATGATTAAAAATGCAGCGGGGGTGCACATTACGTAGAGCTGGTAGAGAGCGTTTAACGTCGTTCTCCGTGGAGTAAAAACAGATAATCAAAGCTTGTTTGAGTGTGCTGAATCGTTTATAAAGAAAGAGCTGAGATAGACATGCCATTACGCCGTTTTCGAAGACAATATGAACAGTTGTCACGGTTTGAGAGGGGGAGAATCATGGGCATGATAGAAGTTGGGTCGTCAGCTAGGCGATTAGCTCGTCAATTAGGCCGCTAAGATTGTGTTGTGAGGAGGTGTTGGGACCAGTGGATCCGAGAGATATCATTTACACGAAGACCAGGCTCAGGACACCCTCGTCAGACCAGTCGTTGAGAAGACCGCCGCATCGTAAGAAATGCACGCGTACAGCCAACTGCTTCATCGGCTGCCATCCGGGCACATATAGCACCTTCATTAGGGGCCCCAGTGTCTTCTCGAATCATACGAAGGCGCCTGGATGAAGGACATTTGGGACGGCAGAGCTCATTACGTGTGCTGCTTTTGACACCCCCCCGCCCATCCACGCCTCCGTTTGGAGTGGTGCTGCGCACGAGAAAACTGGGCAGCAGCGGAATGGAACCATGTCAACTTTAGTGACAAATCCAGATTCAATCTCAGCAGTGATGACAATCGTGTTCGTGTGCGTACACTCTGGGGTGAACGCCTCCATCCAGCCTTTGCTTTACAGCGACACATCGGTCCCACAGCTAGTTTGATGGTATGGGATGCCATTGCCTACAATACACGATCACTCCTAGTATTGATCCGTGGCACCATGACAACCCAGCGGTATGTCCATGACATCCTGCAACCACATGTGTTGCCACTCTTGCAACGGCTCCCAGGAGCCCTTTTTCAACAAGACAATGCTCGGCCTCACACGTCAAGGGTGTCACAAGACCGTCTCCGCACTGTTACCTTGGCCTGCCCGATCTTCAGATTTGTCTGTAATCGAGCATATCTGGAATCATTTGGGACGGCGAGCTGGGCATCCCACGAGTTTGAACGAAAGACTCAATATTACAGCAAATATGGAACAAAATTTTTTAGGACATCATACAGAACTTGTATGCCTCAGTGCTTGATCATATCGCATCGTGCATTTGCACTAGAGGGTTTCAACAGGGTATTTTATCCTCCGTTCTCTTGTCTTTTTCTATGAAATAAATGATCCTTTTTCTTTGATTTTCTAATTATTTACTTATATCAAATTATTATAGTCATTACGTATGTAAAATTTTTTTTCATATTGAAGACTCTTACTTGGTGTGCTAATTTTTTGTCCATGAGTGTATATACATGTTTGTGTACGTGTTTACTTAACAAATTTAAAACTCTCATAGATTTTGTCTTAAAAGAAAATTACATCAATTTTAAGGGTTCTTTATATAAACAAGAGAAAGGACTCCCACAAGGAGGCCCAGTTAGTAATAGTTTGGCTAATCTTTATTTACATTTTTATGAATATAATTATGTTATTAATAATGACACCTACATTTTAAGATATATTGATGATTTAATTATTTTTGGTAAAAATTATAATTTAAATCCTATTATTAATTTTTATCCGTCCTACTTAAACTTAGTTAAAATTAATAAAAATCCAATCAAAACAAATTACCTAGATGTATCACAGTATATTAAGGATTTGAATATCATAAATATTACATAGTAATATTTATGATAAAAGAGATGCCTTTAATTTTAATATCATCAAAGTGCCTTTCTGGAATTCTAATTTATCAATATCTATTAATAGAAATATTATTTTTAACTATATTTATCGCAATAATGTATTAGTTACCGATAAAGCTAATATTTTTTTAACTCTTAAAAAAAATTTTAATCACTGTATTGAACATGGATACCCTGCTAACTTTCTTTGTAATTATATTTATAATGGTTTTTTATGATACAATTTGTATTACTGTAATGATTTACTGTTATTATGTTTTATAATGTTTTTTTTTAAATTTAGACAATATCTAATTTATCCTACAATTATTAAATAGATGGCGCCACATGCTTACTTTAAAATAAATTTTTAATATATATTTTTTTGAGTTTCTTTTATATTTTACGCTAATTTTATATGATTTTTATTTTTATGATTTTTTTAAAAGTATATATATATTTCTTATTAGTATATCGTATCGCAATTAATCGTTTCTTATATCGTATCGCAATTAACTTTATGCGGTTCTGCTCTCCTTATTTGGCGGGAACACGTTACTGCACTCTTGGCCATCGTTTTAACTCCGAATTAGTAAGTTATGTTTATGTTCCTATGTTATTTAGTTTAATAATTTTTTAATATTTAAATTCTACATATATAATTCTTTCATTTCCTCTTGGTACATAGTATGACAAATTACAGGTGAAGGTTGGCGCCGCAAAACTTGTTTAAACCTGCAATCCTGGTTCCTAAGGCCAGAAATTTGTCTTTATACTATGTGCCTCCTTCCTACTTTTAGTTATCTTAGGTATATAACTATATGTTTATTTTTATATTTTAGTTTATGTATTTGTGTATATGTGTATATGTATATATATGTATAAATTTATATATATGTGTATGTGTATGTATATGTATATGATTATATATTGAAAAAATTCTTTTATATTGGATTATATATATATATATATATATATATATATATATATATATATATATATGAAAGAAATATGTATTATATATCAAAAACAAGAAATAATAGATAATGAACATAACAAGAAATATCGTAATAAAAATATAAAAGCTGAACATGAAGAACAAAAGTATAGAGAAATAAAAAAAAAAACTACAAAAAAGAAGAGCCTTGCGAGTCAGAAAGCAATTTTGGACTTAGGACCGAATAAGTGGGGTGAAACTAGTTTGAAGGCGCCAACCTTCCCCCTTTGCAACTCGGTAGGAAAAACCAAATAAAATAAAATAAACAAAAATTCAGAGTATTTAAAAACTCAGAGAGTATGATAAAACCACTCACTACTAATATGTAACAAACTCTTCCAAACTCTTAATGCAGAAAAACCGCAAAACAAATACGTAAGAAAAGTAGATAAATCGTAAAACAATTACATAAGATAAGTATTTTTCAAAAAATAATTTAACAAAATTTCTTTACTCACAGAGCTTTTACGAAGAGAATCAAGCATCTTGACATCAATGAAAATCAATTATTCACCAAGTTAAAAAATTCGAATATACATAAACACATCTTTTGAGCTAACTTTTAAACCAGCCAGCAAAGACAGATATAAAAAAAGACTACAATCAAATATGGTAGAGTTTGAATTGGTTGATTGCCAAAAATGTAAATTTGCTAGGCTCTAATTTGGTTGGTTGTCAACAATGTGTAAGATGTTCAAGATGTGTGTGGAAAAAATGTAAACTGTGATATGAGTGTTATGATATAATCTTCACAGCAAGACCACTAACATGCTGACTTTGAAATCCTATTGTTGTGTGGTGGTTTTGGAATTAGAAGTAGCAAGACGGTTAATGTATTTGTGATGAATATAAGTTCTTAAAAAATTAAAAGGGTATTCATGATCTAAACAACATTGAAAAATTTTTTTGATATTATTGTATTTATCTATTTTGTGGGTAGTTAAGTTATCATTTCTAAATAAAAAATTCAAAATGATATTTCTGTAAATTGATATATGCAAGTTACTATTCCATACAGGAATTTTAATTATATGGAACTTAAACGACTCTCTTTTGTCAAAAAAGTTACTGACTACATTATTGTTAATAAGATGCAAGTCTAAATCCAAGAATTCCACCATATTAGAGTTGTAGTTAGTTTTAAGGAGCTTGAGATAATCAGGGTAGAACGTAATATTTGGTCTGTATTCACTATTTTTACCAAAAATTATTAAATTATCTATATAACGATAAATTAAGTAAGAATCATTTACAACATGATCAATTTCAAAAAAATGTAAATATAGATTCGCTAAACAATTACTAGCTGGACACCCTGAGGTAATCCTTTGATCTGTTTATAAAGATTGTGATCAAATGCAATGAAATTTTCTTTTAATACGAGGTTAACAAGAATATCAAATTTTTCTTTTTTCATTGAAGTATATAATTCATATTTATCATAAATTAACTGTAGAACCTTAATCATATCGTCAATATCTATAGAATTAAAAAGGTCCTCGAAATCAAAGCCATGCATGGAAAAAAATTGACATATCCTTAGTAACTCTAGCAATCTCTAAGCTATTTTTAATTATTGCCGTGTTTTGTAAGTTATCAATTAGATTTTGAAGAAGAGATTGTAAGATCTTCCCAGACTTCGTGATATATGTATTGTATCCATTAGTGATACTACGGAATTTTATAGGGCTTTTATGAAATTTTGGTGTTAATATATATATATATTTGCAAGAGATAATCAACCCACTCATCACGAGACTTCAAAACTATAAGATATATAGACTTGTGGGCTTCTTTTGTTTAGTAAATATACGCTAAAATCGGGTGTTGTAAAAATCAACTCCAAAGAGATTTCGGTGGATGTTACAGACGATAAAATGACTTTTATGAACTGTTACACCTAAAGGCTTTAAATTTGTTAAGTATAATTTTTTTATTCAGCATAAATTCGCAATGAAGGTAATGACCTGAAATTGCGCACAGAATTGAAAGATGGGGTTACGCAGCTGTAAAAGATAGATATACTTCCAGTTTATAAATTCCGGTACTTTTTTCTTAAAAACAGAAGGTTATAAAAATGTTTTGGATTATAATAGAAATTCTAATGCTTGGACTTATGCAGCAAAACTTTCAAAACATTATATATTCCAACAACATCATAAAATATCCAAAGGAGTAGATGGTATATTTCATATATAAAACTGATTTTATTATATTAAGAAAATTTTATTTTTAGAAGATGCAGAAGGTATATTCATTATAATAAATGTTAATAAATATGCATTACATAAATTTATAAATAGAACTCAATACAAATATTAATTTCCGTATTCTATTCTATACATTTTCACATATGAATAAGTTTTATAACAATATTAATTTTCTAAAATGTTTTAAAGCTAATTACATATGTGTGTTCCTAATTGAAAATATCATGAATAAAAAGACTTTTACATTTAATTTTAAGAAAAACACCAGGAAGTTCAATATTTAATTATTATAAAATTTTGAAACTCTACAAATATGTAAAGGATTGCAAACATGAAGCATGTAGTGTAGTTTTTCTCAAACTGTGGGGAGCACCCCCTATGGGAGGGTGTTAACTCTATGCGAGGGTGAGAGCATATCGAGAATAAAAGATTATTTAAAAATATATTAATTTATTGAAAGGAAGCAAAACAAAATTCATTTTGACATAATAAAAAAATAATACACATTTACAATAATATAGTATAAATGTATCAATACTGCTCAATGTATTTGATAATTAATTTTTCAATAGGAAGCTAAGAAAAATTTTAATATGTATGAAATTAAATTTTATGTATATACCAGGTTGGTATGAGAAGTTTCCGGACTAACAAAAATACGAGACATTTTTTCTGAATTTTTTAAAACATTTTTTAGCAGTCTCCTTGTAACTTTACACACTTCTCCCAGCAATGCTCTTATCTCTGTTACCCGTCCAACCTCGGATTTATTGCGCCCAAATTGCGCCAACAGATCGTTGGAAATGTTCAATCGAACACGTTTTTTGTCTAACGCGAGCAAACGCGGCACCCAACGCCTCTCATGCCTAAAAGTTGGTTTAATATGTGACAAACACGTTCTTTTGACATGTTCATAACCTCTGCTAACTCTCCCACTTTAATTCGGCGGTCATCTAGCACCATTTGGTGAACTCTGGAGGTGTTTTCGTCGTTAGTTGCAGTATTTGGATGTCCCGAACGTTCATTGTCTCCCAAGCTCTTACGGCCACGCTCAAAATTCAGCTGCCCAAAATTTTACTGTGGTAAATGATGGTGCAGAGTCCCCATACACAGAATCCTACACATCTGTGATTTGCGTAGGCGTATTGCCTTTCAAAAACAAATATTTAATGACACATATATACTCGATTTAGTCCATTTTCACAAAAAAACTCACATCAACTGACTCAAACGATTGTTACATAACAACTGCGCGCCAAAATGGCTGAAACGATGGTGAGTAACTAACAAAGGGGAACGAAATCCACAAGCTTTTATTGACAAGTGCTGCCATCTTCACGTTGAGGTCGGAAACTTTTCAGACCATCCTCGTATATATATATATATCATTATATGAGTAAGGAGTGGGGGGAGGGGGTTAATTTGTATAATTATTGAGTACGAAGCAGCATATTAAAAATCTTTTCTTCATTTTCCATTTACAAGAATCCGCGTGTGAAGAGCGCAGCTTCCACAATATCCTTTTAGTTGAGTCAAGTAGTGGGGTTGGTTTCGTGTGCTTGAGGGTGTGGCTAATTAGCCACGTGTGAAGGAACCCATGCGATTTCAATTCAAACTATCTGTCGATTAACTTCTTCTACTAGGTGCGGTACAAGTTGACTCGTTTGAAAGCACGCAAAATCCTCAAGTTGGCATGGATTGAAAAAAAGAGGTACAAAAATCAGATAGTGTTATCCCCTCGTCATTTGACTGTGGTTGAAAATTATCTAAGATCAAATTTATAATTATTCACCAAAAATCATATTATTCTAAGGATGATGTGGATTCAAATCTAAATATTATACATCATAATTAAAATTACACTTATTGAAATTAAATAATTACATATATTTAGATTTTGATTATATATTTAGTCAAAATACACACAATAAAAGCAGACCAATGAATATTCAAGTTTCTTTCTCTCTGTATATTTGTTTTATGTCTTTTCCAATTTTTATGTTATGCAGTTATACAAATTTGATGCCAATAGAAAGACCTGACAATATCTTGGCTTTTATAGTTTGCACCTTATCTAAAGCTTTCACGTTCTCTGTTTTATGTTTCCAAAATAGAATTTCCCTATGAGTGAGCTAAGAAAGAAGGCTATTGACGAATAAATCAAGATGTTTGACTTACTCTTAGATTTCCCGAGCTTCTGTTTGACAATCTTTCTATGACTGTCTAGGTAAAGACGAGTTTCTTGCGAATATAGCAGAGGAGTAAGGAAGAGACAATTTTAGGGAAACTGTGATGCATTTACTACATAATGCTTTCGCGTGTAAGAATTTTTAATATTGTTTTGAATGTATCCGACTGGTTTAAAATAATAATTTTCATTAAAAAAAGCGAACATTATTTTTTATTCTGTTTTTGCAGCATGTTTAAAATACCTTACTTTTAACTTTGAGTAAATTAGAAACAAAGTTACAGCTGTTTTTGTTTGGGGTAGTAAGCCCAAATCGAAACCGAAAATTTAAATCTGAAGCCGGAAGTGGGAATTTTTGATTGACTTTCACCAACAAAATATACGACTTTTATTCATTTAAAATATTTTAACGAATTATTTTCATGTTTAGTAAAATTTTTTTCACTTTTTATACATATTTTAATAGATGTTCAATTATACAACAGTTAACTGATTGCACTGTTGATTTTGATTTAAAAGAGTTGCTATCGTTTTATCATTTGCGTTCAAAATTAGAGTTCTTTATATGTTTTTATTAATAATTTTTAAAAGAGAAATAAATATTTTTTATTTAATTAAAGTTTTCATGCCAAAAACAAGATAAGTGACGCCAAAAAGAAGAGATTTCCAGAGAGCACAATTTGTTGGAGAAACGTTGGAAAAAAAATCAACGGATCTTCCAAATTGAGTCATTAAATCTGTTGAAAAGATTTATATGGATCTTTGCGATCAAAATATCCTAAAAAAATGTCTTCAAGGGAAAACTCTGAACTGCAATGAAAGTTTTAACAATGTCGTGTGGAGTATATACCCGAAAGAGACATTAGTAGAACTACAAACACTCCGCTTAGGGCAGTGTTTCTCAAACTGTGGGGCGCGCCCCCTTGGGGGGGCACGAGCATATCGAAAATAAAAGATTTAAAAAAATTTATTTTCTAGAATGAAGTAAAACGAAATATTTTCTGACATAATAAAAAAATATACACATTTACACTCGGAAATAATATATATATATATATATATATTATCTGCGATTTTAAATCATCAAAAATAAAAAAAAAAGCTACCACTTAAAAACGTCATTTCTTAGCTATCTTTGATACTATAACCAAATAAAAAATGTTTTATTCGATTTGCTGTTATCCCATGATGAGAGACTTTTTCATTACGTTTTCTTTTCAAATCGAAAATGCTACTCTTTCAGGGGAAAAACAAAACCCAGACCCATAATCAAAAAAAAATTAGGAAGATAAAAAGTTCATCACTGTTATATATTATTGCCATCAGCTGTAGGCAGCAGAATGTATTTGCTGCGGTTTGACCTTCAAGCTTACTTGTACGGTTAGTTACGTCCCTGCTCTTATGTATTTGTTTTTTTCATTTAGAGAAGTTTGAAGGATTACTAAGCCAAGCATAATGAAAAACGTTTTACATAATTTTTTTAGAACATCCATATTGTAATAAATACACTTTTAATCCCAGAGCGGTCACACTAAGCACAGAGAGCACAAAATCGGTAATTCTGGCAAAACTGTTTGTTACCAATGGCCCTGACGTTATCCTCCTGTTTGACAATTTTAACGTGAACTAAAATATATTTGTCACATATCTCCCTCTTTTATGGGAGTGACAGACGTTTTCTTACGATCTTAAGGTACTTGTTTTGTCTGAGTTTCCGGTGGGATAACTTTTTTCCGAAATATTTTCTTTGTCCTTGAAAGTAGGTGAGTATATTTTCTCTTAATTAAATTATTCACTGGAATTACGATTTTTATTGTGTACTATAAAATAATTATAAAAAAGGGATTGGGGTGACTCACAATAACCCCGCTCAACCATTAGTATCGAGTGCGCGCCTGCTCCAGCGTTAAAACATTTTGAAGTCTTTTCGCTTTTAATATTAAAAATAATACAATTATTCTTCATCAGAATTTTTTTTTATTGTTCATTATTCAACATCAATTCTAAATGCTAATTCTTTGAGGCTTAAAATTACAGTTCTCTTAAAACTAATTATAATTTGAGCAATCATTTAAAAAAATCATTTTGTCGCACACTTGGATTTACTCTTCTTACAATTAAGCGATTATATCAATAATGTTTTATTTTCTTATAAATGAACTTGTGCGAAGAGAGGGTATTTCAGCCAGTATACTTTTAATGTATCAGTGCTGCACAGAGTATTTTATGACTAATTAATTAATACTAAATAAACACTTCCATGGGCTTGTCTTACAAAGCAAAGTTTTTCAAAGGAATGCTTATGATTAAAAATTGACCCTCTGAGTTCTTTTTCTACATTTAGCTGATATCTATATTTTGTCTTCTAAGCAACCACCGCATTTTGCAATATGTTCCAATTTAAAAATTAGAGAAAGGAAAAATAATAGAATAATTATCCTATTACTTAATTTTTTTTTGCTTAAAAGTAACATATACAAAATTTAATACTTATGTCATGAATTTGTACGGTTTATAATAAAGATTGTTGCTTTAGCGTCAAATTGCAGTATTATTGCATTCATTACATTATTAATGTATAAGGGGGGCGCGATAAAAATTGTGATTGAAAAGGGGGGGCACTAGTATTAAAAGTTTGAGAAGCACTGGCTTAGGGATCTACATTGCATTAATACTTTTTAATTATGGGTTAACTGGTCTATTACCTCATTTTCAAAAGTTGGGAATGGAATTAGGGTCTGTAATGAAGAGAGATTTTTGGTACCTCGACAAAACGAGAATTGTTGATTCAATTTGGCATTTTAAACCAGATAAAAACTGTCCCATAAAAAAGAAACACCCTTCAAAAATGTAAAAGATTAAAGTATGTGGTTAAGTAAGACACCACATACAGACCTAGAGAGTTTTAATACCTTCTTAAATGCTTAAAAAGTTTTATTGCAAGTATAAACTTTTTATTGAATTTTCTGAAGAGTGTTATTTTACACATAATGGTTCAAATATCTCTTAATGATTTTTTCGGCTAATGTTAAAGAATATGACCCAAATTCCAAATATTTTTTTCAGATATAAAAGTACTCAAACATTAATATTATATTCTGGCTTCACTATCTCGTACAGAGAATCACTTATTTTATTATGCTACTCATTTTTATCCTAGTTGACACACTTTATCTCGTACAAACTGTGTTTAGCCTTTTTTCTCCTATACCAGAATGCTAAATGATCTATACATTTAAATGTTAAAAAGAAAAACTTTTTATTTATGAAATATTTTGAAATTATAAAAACACTACATTATAAAAAAAATGCATGGTTTAGAATGTCACAAATTTTTACAAAAAATTTAGGCAATTTTTTGGTCCGAAAATGTGTTCCGCGTTAAGTTTACGCTCTTGTGCATATGATGAAAACAGCCTTAAAGTAATTACACTATTCTTACGAAATTTTTTGAGTTTGTTCTTTTTGTTATAATGAATGAATTGTGCTAACAGCTAAAGGTAATTTTTCAATTACCGTAAAATCCGGTGTATAATGTGCACTTATAATTTCAAGCTGAATTTTTGAATTTTTAAGTATGGTCACCGTATAACGCGCACCCGTTTTTTACAAAAAACATCTGAAATTCTAGTATATAATGTTCTTACGTTTTTAAGTCATTAATATGAGATATTATATATTCCAGACTAAGGTATGCCATTTCTATTAAATAAATAGTATTTCGATGTGTGTAGAGGTAAAAAAAAAATGTTATTATGCTCATATCTTTTGGTATTTTTAAAACTATAATTTTTACACGCATAACACGTTCATAATGTTTACACGCATTAAGGTAACCGACTACGTTCGGACCATGATTTTGCATATTCGAAGAAATGGATGATATTTATGATATTTAGTGTCACTTACATTAGAAAATGTATACAAAATTGTTTTAAGAATAGTATTACAATAAAAAATTATTGAGGTATAATATTTTGACAAAAAATGAACATAGAATGACCCATTTTCAAAATATTCTCCTTTTGTGAAAACTACGTCTATTATAATAATATTTTGCCTGTATATAGCTCAGACCTCTGTACATAGGCTCAACTAGAATTTTTAAAATATGTAACTTAGAAGTGGGTTTATCCATGTTTTACGACAACAAAGGGGAGAAATTTTAATATAAAAACGTCTATAGATATTTCAATTTAGGGTAACACTGAAAATAATGTGAATTTTTCAAAAATTCTAGATGAGCCTCTGTAGAGAGGTCTGAGCTATATACAGGCAAAATATTATTATAATCGAACCATTTTTTCTTGAAAGGAGAACATTTGGAAAAAAAGATTATTCTAAGTTAATTTTTTGCCAAAATATTATATTTAAATAATTTTTTTATCAAAATATTCTTAAAAGAATTTTACGCATGTATTCTAATCTGAGTAATACTAAATATCATGGTAATTATCCATTTGTGCGCTTTTTAAAATCACGGTTCCGAACGTGGTCGGATACCTTAACTGATAATTTTAAGGGGGCCCGGCACGTCCATAGGAGCCCATGTTAAATTGCGTAAGTTTATGTAACCTTTCCTCAGAAACTCCTTATTTGTCATAAACAATTTTTTACAGTAGGTTGTGTGTAATATTAATAACACTTTAACGAATGGTTTTGTCTTTTGTTAAAAAATTAAATTAATTACCGCTTTTTTTAAAAATTGTTCTATTTTTCCCTAAAATTTAGTTAAAAAAATCGTATCGTAAATGATTTTTTAGATATATATCTAATTTTCTCCATTAAAATGTCTAAACATGTTAAAAGTATGTTCACTGCACTTTTTAAAATCACGGTTCCGAACGTAGTCGGATACCTTAACGTATAACAAGAATCCTTATCTTTCGATCTCATTTCTTGTGTTCAAAAGGTGCGTTACCCACTGGATTTTACTGTAAGATATTTTTATTGTAATTTTATATGAAACAAGGTTTTTATAAATGAAATTTTGTGTTTTTCAAGTCGCGAACACTTGTATTTCATAATTTGATTGTAAAACATTAGGTGTTTTTAGTTTTCAGCTTATTTAAACATTAAAGAATGGTATTCCTGCAAAAGTTTTATTGGTTTTTGCAATATATGTTTTTTTAGAGTTGTTAGAAAAGAGCAATTTTTTTTGTAATATTTTGTTTATGATTTCTCAATATTTTGAAAAATTCTTTTTCCTCTATTTTGACAGTTTTTCTACGTACTTACTTAAAAAATAGCAATTAAATATTTATTTAAGTCATATTTTGGAAAATTGTCTCCGAACCCATTCGGATACCTTAAATAAAGAAAATTGTAAGAAATAATAGTTAAAAAATGTCTCCTTCGCTTAAATGTAATTTGTATAAGCAAGCACTTAATAAGATTATTACAAAATATTCTGGGTGACACATCAATATGATTTTTACATTAATATATTAACAATATTTTTGTTGTAAAAAATTTAATTATATGCGTATCAACTTGCTATAAAATATTTCAGCAACCCATCAGAATCAGAAATTCAACTTAAATATCACATGTCCGTTATAATTCAAATAAGATAGGTATTAAGAAACAGTAAATTTATGGCCTTGAATAATTCGCGAATAAGTTACAAATTCAATTTATTTGATCATTGTTGAATAGTTGGTTAACTTAATAAATGTCGCGTACACACAACCGTACAACACTTCAGCTAAACATTTATAATGCCACTGAAGACTCCTCGTATAAAGGGGCTGATGCACATTTAAACCCTCACGTCAGCGTGAAATTTTGGAGAGTAAAATACCATTTTAGGAGTTGTGCAAGTTCCAATATTAGAAGGTCTCTGAACAATACTTCTCGCATTGTTTGGAAGTGCGATTTGAAAAGCAATCAATCAATCGGCTAAACATTTATAGCAAGTACAGTAGAACCTGGTTTTGTGGTTCATTTTTATGCAATTTTATTTTTGTACGGTTTTTTGTGCGATTTTTTTTTATGTGGTATATGAATTTCAATGGTTTTAGCGCCCCTGTAATGTTTCTATCGATGTATATACATACACTTCAAAATACTCTGTCTATTGGTTAAAAACAGTCTCTCGACAACGCTCGTTTTCTCAAAGCACCAGCAGCACGCACTTTATTGAAGGAGAAACTTTCAATGACAGTGACATCAGTGGTGTAACGTACACACCGCATCGCAGGGGGAAGGATTCTAGTTGGGCCTCAAAGCCTAACTGACAATTAGTATGTCTTAGGATTGGGGCTCAAAACCTTACTTTCTATGGATGCCCTAATATTCTCCATTACGCCTTTGAGTGAAATTCTCAATTATTTGATAGATTATGAAGATGTAGATGAAGAACCAGAATCTTTGACAACGAATACAATGTATGCTGTGATACAGCTTTCCAAGAAATCAGAAAAGCATTTTCTTAAAATAAATACTATTCTGAAAGGAGTTTGAAATTCCAAAAATAGCTTTGATCATGCATATCTGGTTATTGTGACGTTCACAAGCAACTGACCAACTGATATTCGTCGCAAAAACGTATCACTTGCTTAATGGTGCCAAAAAATAAACAATTGAAATAGTATCTTCAAGTGACAAAGCGATTTTGAATTAATTCATCACAGGAAGATGCACGCTTTGGATTACGATTATTAGCAGCGAATTATGAATGAGCATTTTGAAAATTTCTTCGTGTATACAGTGAGAAATTAAATGTTTTTAAAATGTTTCCATGTGGAATTTAATTACTTTTTTTTGTTTGGAAGTACTTTCTCATAAGTTTCGTAAATAATCGACATATGTTTTGAAAGCGACTTTATTTTTTATGCGGACCATATCCACCGCACAAAAACAGGTTTAACTGTACAAAAAATATATGTCAATATAAAAGATTCATTTTTTAAGAAATTCAAAGTGATGTGAAATTTAAAGCATATAAATTTATAGAAATGAAGAAGATAATTAATGTGTTTTTTAAAAGACATGTAACAAAATATTGTTTAATTAAAATATGTCATGATATTTACTATGAATAACTGTCACCTTGGATAAAATATATAAAATGCAAATAAAAGCAAACACGAAGCGCCCTAATTATGTTTCTTTCAAAACGTACGAATGATTTTAATTCTATAAATACAACATTCAGAAGAAAACATGATTCTTAAAATGAGCTTTTATAAACAAACAAAATTGATATTAATAATAAAAGGAAGGAAAATGATGAACAATATAATATAATACTCAAATTACGTAAGCAATGGATAAGAGTGAACATAGTTTTTATTCTCTATATAATATTTAAAAAAGTACATTGAATTAATATTAAGAAATGCATTAAAATATATTTAAAGAATGGAAATGAATTTGCAAGGTATGTATATTAATTAAATTGTGCGTGATAAAACTCTTTAGCTAAGAATATTAGAAAAAATCTTAATTTACTTATAATTACAATTCAATACTTATTTTTAATTCTTCATTTACTTAATACAAACCTTTTCACATAGCAATGTCAGAATAAATAATTTGCAAATATAAATTATTTATAGTGACATTGTCACATGAAATAACTCGTGATACATAAGTGACTCAAATCCAAAAATTACGTTCTTGATAATTTTATAATGTTTATTTTACAAGTTTGTTTGCTTTTATCAATTTTTATTATGAATTTAATAGAATGTTATAAATGATACATGTATATTATTAAATGATATAAATATATTAAAAACAAATTATGCTCTGTTTTTTTATTTATTCTCACCATTATTTATCATATCATTTTAAAGTTTATTCAGTTTTATACGAAAATGATATTCACATCCAAATGATTTTTGTTGGCATTTTTTAATATTATATGCATTCTATTTTGATGAAATATAAATTTTAAATTCATATAATATGCTGGGTAAGATATTTACTAACTTACTTCAATTTTACAAAAAGAATTTTTTTAAAAAAATGATTTGAAAAGAATTTCTTTCACTGTATGAAAAATAATTCATTCGGAAACATTCAAAAACACCATTCTCTTAATTTTGTTTGCTAAAATACCACCAGGGTTAGGATGGGGGGAAACTTGATTAGTATTAAAAACACACCTCGAAAAAAAAAAATGCTAATTCAGCGCCAGATAACTTTTTTCTTACTTAACTTGATACCAGAAGGAAATTTTCTACCTCCAGACTGCATTAAAAATAAAAGAGTAGATAAATGAAACGTAAGAATAACTAAAAAACTTTTTTGAAAACTGGATTAAACTAACATCTATCATGTGCTTCCGGAATTTTCACCATCTGCTGTCAGGGACTGCCGCTTGGGGGCGATAGGTTACTTTGCTTTTCGTTCGACAAAGTACAAGAGGGGAGGGTCGAAGAGCCAGATCTAGGCGCATGCGTATTACGAGATGTCTCGGCAGCGTGGGGAAGTAGTGGAGTTGTTGACGGCACTTCGAAAGTGTCTGCGTGCACAGTAGAATCCGGAGATGAAAGTTTTGATCTCAGTTGAAACTTTTACCATTCAATGTGCTCTGTCAGAATACCAAAAATAGGGCAGTTATTGTATTTTTACGTAATCGCAGATTAATATCAGGTGATATCTATGTCAATTTATCTCTAAATTTAGATTCATTCGAATTTACAAGACACAGTTGAAATGTATTTAGGAAAGAAATTATCTTTAACAAATCTTTCCAAAATATCTTAAAGCTACAAGTTTTCTAATGAAGTTAGACTGATGTATGTGGTCCAGTTGCCTTAAATTTTTATATATACGTATAAATAATTTTTATTTTAATTGTTCTGGAACATTATGTGATATGATTATGAATTGAAAATGAGTATATTGCCAACTCATGTACGAAGAAAAATTTATCTTGTACATATAATAATAAAAGCAGATACTGATGCCACACGGATTAGATAAATTAAAGATATATTCCGTGTGCATAATGTGATCTACATGTTGCATACATCAACGGTTATTTAAATTTAGATATGGCTTCTAGAAATGTATTATTATCAGACAAATATTCACCAGTAATATCTGTACTGCATCCAATAAAACTGGGAATTATGCCCTTTTGACAAGGCATTAGAAATTGATGTAAGAAAGAAAAAAAATAAATATGGGTCTCTTCAGAACTCATTCTGTATGTATAATAGTAGGATCTTTACTGTACAGCCAATTGACTTTAGGCTGTTATCAATTTCCTGCAGATGTAAAAGACCCTTGCATGGACAAGGAGTGTCATTTCGGATCCAAGTGTCGACCTTCACTTGATGGCCGGACAGCAGAGTGCTTGTGTCCAGAAAAATGTGCCAATTACGGAGACAGTCGTGGTTCACGCCCGGTGTGTGGCAGCGATGGAAGGGATTATCCAAATGTGTGCGAACTGGAAAGAGCGGCTTGTAAGCAAATGAGAGAAATAACAATCAAGTATCAAGGCCACTGTGGTGAGTGTTTAGAATGATTTTATGCTTAATCCAAAATTGCTATTTTACTTTTCTGAAATATGAATAATTACCACTATAAGTATGTTCATAATAAGTTGATCAGTTTTTGTAATATATTCTCTAATAGCAATTGATTCAAATGATCAAACCACACTCAGAGAGAGATTTAGTTAAATATATTTCAAAATCAAAAAGTAATTTTCAATACGAAAAATAAAATCACAGTTAAAAAATTGTTCGTTTTTATTCTAAAAGAGAAATGTATTATTATTCAAATCTTTTCTTCAAATATTGTTTAACAATCTTAAATCAGTTTGACTGTCACTGGCCGTTATTATGCAACTTTCAAATATTTTCAAATATATATATTCTAAGTTTAAATTAAATTACGAAATGAACATACATTTCTTATACTGTTTCTGTTATTATTTATATCATTTGACATTTTCTATACCATACAAAGAAAGAATCTTCGTTTTGCCAATTTAGTGACATAATAAAATATTATTTCTTCTACACATGTCTGTACTGCGTGTTTCCACATCATTAAATATAAATTTTAAAAAAAGACTTCCATTTAATACGTTAGTTTAACTATTTGATAGAAGAAACAGTAACAATGCATACATCAACAAAAATTATTCCTCGTTTCACGTAAGCAAACTGCATTCATTTTTTTTAAAGAAATACTTAATTTATCTAAATATTGAATTAATTTCAGTCGTTTTGAACAGTCGTATTTCAGAAGTAAAACGAAATTTAAGAGCTTAAAAGATGTTATTTCTATCATTTTTATACAGCATAGAAAGGTAACAATATTAGTTCAAATGCGTATTCATTTTTGATACTGCGTTTCTTGATAATTAAGGAAATAATCAACAGACTTATCATTTTATTTTCAAAAGGTAATTTGACGTAATGTTTTTTCTTTTTATTCTTATTGAAATATATATTCCGATATTTTTTGTCTTCTTAACACATTAATATCCTGGGAACACGGAAAAAAATTATGCATACATCATTTAGTTTGCTTACTTGCCAAATTTTCTTAATACTTGTGAGGAAAAACTTTTCTCATCATTTCATAGTTGCGAACTGATTATTCTATAAAAATACATATTTTAGCTTGATAAATAACAAGCTGTTTTTAACTTGAAAGCAAGATTCGAATATTTGTTTATAATTAAAATTGTGACAGGGCTTTGCAAGTAATCACACATTTCATTTTATATATTTGCATAAATATAAAATATACTTTTGATTTTTTTTATTGAATTTATTTTTCTTCTTAAAAAATAAATTGTAAATATATATATATATGCACAATATATACCTTGCTTATGTATCATATCTAAAATGGACAGAAAGTGTTGGTATGAATTTCTAAAGTAAGGTTGTATAATTTCGCAGTAAAATTATTTTTTGTAGAATTTCAAAAATCTGTTCACCCATTAAAAAAATGCTGCAGAGTACAAATTAGTATTAATAACAATACCATTACTTTGTAATTGCTTTATATAAAATATACATATTAATATAAATAAACCGTCACAATTCCTCTAAATCTAAATTTCTCCTTTATTCGACTTCAATTTTTTTAATAACAGTTTGATACAAAATTTTACTACATTAAATAAAATTGTCTGTACATCTTGAATAATTGTGCTTTGGAGATCTTTAAAACTACAGAGAAAAGCATTTTGAAAACATTGCTGTAGCGCTGTAGCATTATAATCCTTCCATTTCTTTCTTAAATTATGTTAAATGAGTGATAAAGTAGAAAATATATGATGTAGATCAAATATTTTATACGAATTATAAACTTCCATTAGACATCTAATCAGTTGAAAAATGGAATATTTGAAGATGATCAAAATATACACTTTTGATTGAAAAAAATATTCCAACACGGTATCAAATTTGTGGATTTATTATATTTATTTTAATTCTCGAATATATAGCTATTAAAATTTAAAATGTGAATTTTTTTTGATAACAATATTTTCATCTTAGCGAAGTTCAGTGCATTTCCTTAAAGAAGTTATAAAGTTTTAGCATGTGTGCTAAGAGTATATAAGATTAACAAATTACTATAGATCAGCGGTTCTTAATTTGCGGATCTCGTAGTCTCGCATGTAACGTTGAGATTTTCCTCTTTTATAGACTCTGAAGGGCCTAATGGAAAACTGAAATTTGTGGAATACTATACTAGATTATACCAAATTGTTCTCAATGACGAAAATCTATTAAAACCTTTTCAAACCCACGTATCAGTTTCGACCAACTGAGTACAAAGTTTTTAATAGTTAGAACTTTTTCTCATAATTGAAAATGTTATTGTATATGCTTGACACAATTAAAAATTCGATGATCATTTGTCTATAATTACAGTCTAAATTATTTAAAATGCATTGTATAACGATTTACGTTAATTTTTTTCAGTAAATCCCTTAGCGCTGGTATTAAACATGACATTATTTATCAAAACTATAAAACTATAAATCTGATATATCCCAAGCCAGAAAATGCTCTCTTTATGCATTTTTATTTAAATAATATTTTATTATATATATATATATATATATATATATACTTGCCATACCTATATTGAAATTTTAGTTTAACCCCCCCCCAATCATTAAAACAAGATTTCTAAATAAAACGATACCAAAAAAAATAATTTAATGCCTAAGATAGCTATCATCCAAATTAGAATATTTTAACGTGCTTGTTTTCATTTTTTAAGTATGATTAGAAATGCAATGGCAGAGATATTTCTTCTAATCAGTTAAATAGTTAGTGAGTATATTTATATATAAACGTATATATGTTAACACCCTTATGTTTTAAAGAACATTAAATGGTTACTCAGAATTTGCTCTACTCATATTCATGCATGCTAATTCTCGTAGTTTTCAGAACTTGTAAAAAAAGAAGAAACATTTTAAACATATGCACTCTAATTAATAAAATAATTTTTGACAGCATATTTACATATAAATGTATCTATAATAATACCTTCGTTATTTACATTTAAGTACAATAAATGGTTATTCAGAGTTTGCTACATTCCTATATTCTAATTCAATTTGTTATTATGACTACTTTCTCACAATGACCTGTAAATTGAGTATTTAGCCATTGAGTGCTTCTAAGTATTACATGTAAAGTCTTGGCTAACCGCATTGGAGACTAATAATCACCATGTCGTCCCGTTACTAAATATGCTTATCTTTTAACAGGAGACGAAGCGAGAATGTACTCATAAATTATGCGTCCTGCAGGGGTCTCTACGTCTGTAATTTGAAGCATCTTAGACTAGGTTGAGAATTATTTAGTTTCCGGGCAGATTTTCAGAATATCTCTTTCTGTCTAATTATGACGCAGAGGAATAATTTCTTGTCAAGTTTCAGGCTTAAAGATACACAAAATATTAACATTCATAAAATGTATTACTTCAGTTTTAAGAGGTACTTTTAGTGTGATAGAGTTCAAATATTTAAATAACTACTTCGGTACTCTTACGTTAACTTGCACCGTCCATTTTAAGAAAATCACATACAGGGAGGAGGATATATTTCAGTTTTCATAGTTAAATTGACTTAGCCAAATTCAATAAAAACTGATGCAACGATTTATTTTAATTAGTTATATCTATATCCGCCTGAATCACTCTATTAGACATGTGATGAGTAAGTAGTAGTAAAAATGCTCTTCATCAAATGCCATTAGAATTTTTCAGTAGTTTTTCTACAATTTGTAATTTTCTGATATAAATATACCCATTCAATATTTTTTTAAATATTTTTTTAAAAACATTTTAAACAAAGAGTAAAATTAAAAATACAAAGAAATTAAGTTTGAGTTAAAATTTGTAATTTATTTGTTTAAAAATATAGTATAATAATTGTGGAGCAAGTGATTTAAGAATACAAACCAATAGTTTAAAATATATTATTAAATGAAATAATAAGAGATGATGCCTTCACAAAAAAACTCAATTGAGACAATAGCTCATTGGCCATATATGATAACATTATTTAAAATAATAGCATCTTTCTAAAACTCCGAATTCGGAGGATTGTAGATTTTATGCAATCATGTATTTCCTTTGTGATTTTGAAAAAAAAATTGTTATATTTTTAAGGATATTTTCAAAAACATTATATAGATCATTAATAATAAAGTATATTTCCATGATATCTGCATGTAGTATTCATGATAATCGTATAAAGTTTTTTTATTAAAGAAAAAAAAAGATTTTTAATCAATGTGTATTCGAAAACTGAGATATATTTTCATATAAAAAAGAAAATTTACATAAAATAAATATATACCAAGAATATTTAGTAATATTTCAATTTTTTTTAAAAAAACCATAATTTTAATTTGATTTGTTTTCAAATATTGTTTTTTTAGTTTTGAGTATACTTATTTTTGTTATACGTATTACTTTAATTGTTAATCTCTATACTTAATGGTTTCCCTACAAAACTACAACTAAGTTACTTAATTGCTGTGAAGTTTCCAAAAATAAAAATGACAAAATTCAAATTTGAGTAATTTTTTATTGCATCTTTTCCTTATTTTATACTTACCAAGGATTTTACTGGTATTTATGATCCAAATATAAAATTTAAACCAATATAAAATAAGAGTATTCATTAAATTTTCTCTTATAATAAATGTCAAAGTATTGTTTATCAGAGTTATAATAACTCGAAACAAATTAAGTGTTTAGAGGGAAAACTAACATTCACTTATTTTAATTTTTTTTAAACTGAATATGAAAAATATTTTTTTATAAAATAATATGATCAATCCCATGTTATTGTTTAAATTTCACTTGAGTCATAAAATAATAATATGTGTACTATTTTTTTAAATAAATTAAATAATGTTTTTCTCTAAGGATATGAAGAAGCATATTTTCTTCATATGTGTTCCCCTTCCTGTTTAAATAAAAATTATTCCGCGAAAAGACAAAATTAATACATGAAATGTGATGGAATCAACCAAATATATTAAGAAAACAGCGACAATTTAGTAAAAAAAATACGTAGAATTTTATTGGAAAAATTGTCTAAACTCAAATTTTAATTAATGATGTCTGGTTCAATTTATTCTTTTTATCATCATTTATGTTTGGGTGCAACTGTTTTTGCGTAGTTTACCTAAGTCTGTCAAGAATTTTCATCTTGTTATAAGTAGATTGTTATTCACGTTCCAATTGTTTGATTTCAATCTGCATATAAATAATTGTATTACTTTAATAATCTTAAAATAAAATTTAATAATCTTACCCAAATAATATGAAACATCAGGAAAAGGGGGTGGGGAGAACCAATTATTGTTGAAGAAAATATTTATCATTTGGATATGTCGCAACATTTTGGATCAAAAATACTGTTTCAAAATGTTAAATTTCGAAAAACAATGATAAAATTTGAATATTTTATTTTTACTTTTCTTATAAGGGCAGTCTTTTGAAATATTTTTTTTTACTATTGGTTGTAAAATTTATTAAATACATTTGTAAAAATTCGTTGGAAGTATATCTCACAAAATATAAATTAATATAAGAATAATTAATATCGAAAATATAAATTAATATATATTCATACGAAGTAATGTATAGTTATTTTATTTTAAAAGCAAAATAAATCTGTAATTACTACATAAAATTACATTCTGACATAAAACAATTTCTAATCATCTTATTTTTAACTGTAAAAATTTTAATAATTATTATGGCATTTTAAATAAACAGTTTTAAACAAATATCGTCCTGTGACATTCCCGAAGCATATTTTTTATAGTAATTAATACATTTCACATTTGGTTAGAAATTTTTAAAAATATTTTTTCTTATATATAAGTCATCCTAAATTGTATAACAATTATTACCGTAAATATTTGCAAGCTAACAAGTTTACTTATTTTTATTGTATAAATGTAAAATCAGAATTATCTTCTAAGCAGGAGAATATTAGACTTTCATGTGACAATAATTTTTTAACATATTATATTGACAAAACGTTAAATTTATAAGAAAACCTCAAAATAAAATTCATGTTTATTTCAAATATTCATGGGAACATGTATTTAATGATCGTGTGTGCACTTTTTCTTTTCTTTTAATGAGTGTTCTTTTCTTTTTACTTCTGAAATACTTCCAACTGAAGAGAATGCAATTCTTACTTCTGTTATTAGTATCGGTGTTGCAAGATGTTTTCTTTCAGGGGATGGTTAAGATAGCAGGATGTCAATAGCTTCGTCCTAGATACTTTTCCCCCAATATTTTTGACACTACTTAAAATGAGAATTTTTAATGCTTTAAAATATTTTTGTTGCCAGAAATAGTGTGTCTATTTTGTCATTAAAAATTATGCACATTAATTTATGAGAAAAAGCTATACAATTTTTCAACTATTTTTTGAACAATAGTTATACACATTAATAAACATTTATTTTTACAATTAAAATTTACTGAGTCTTATTATGATGTTCAATGTACCTCACAGGGTAATGAAAATCATACACGCAAATTCTAAAATAATATTATTTCATACAAAGTAAAATATGTTTTTGATCCTTTAACTGATTTGCCCGAACACCATACGGGCTAGCAAAAGCTAGACACCATCGGTTTGCCCGTAAGCTGTAATGGAATTGATATTTTCTTCTTTCTATCTTTGGCTTGACCATATTTTTAGTTCTTATGGAGTCATTATTAGTGCTAGTGTTTTTAAGCTATGCAATTTGCCCATGTTATTGAAATATTTCGCATCCAGGATTTTCTTTGTGGTGAAGGAGATAATTTTTCATTGAAGGTTGGAACTTAGATTCTTGAAAATATTCGATAAAGAACAGTGATTGGAAAGGCAATGCCCAATTTCTTGATTGAGAAGAAACGAAAATTGAAGAATATAATCCAAAACGGCCGACATTATTTCTGTCTCTACTGCAATGCAAGGCGTAGTATTACACCATTATTCAAATTGTGTGTGCATATATATATATATATATATATATATATATATATATGCACATCTGATTTTTATATATTTAAATATATATATATATATGCATACACACACAAAATTCTCAATCGTTTGAATATAGGTACAAACAAGAAATTGTTTATAAGTATGAGGAATTATTTTAAGATATATAAAATATTATTCATATATAGCATGAAGAGTGTACTTATAAAAACAAACATTTAGGAAAGCTTGTGTTCCCCAATTATAAAATAAAAATAATGTGAAAATTTTATAATTATATAAACTAAAATAATATTCTTCCATTTTTACATTCTGCTAAGTATTATACTTAATTATGTGCAGTAATAAATGAGCCTCTTTTTTTGGAATTTTTTGGGCAAAAAAAAGAAATACGTAAATAGATAAAAATAAACCACTTATGTATAGTGTCAAATTAATGTACAAGAAAAATCCAATACTAAAGATACAATGAAATCTTGCTAACATTTTATATTAAATATTTATTACACATTTAACTGTATTTTCGTGGATTTCTATATGAAATATTATCCATACAATATGCAAATTATGTGACTAACTAAGTGTTGCCAACTCTTTTCACAGAGTAAATCTTAGTGTATACCTATATATTATTTTTAAGTTTCAAATATATATGTTTCTAGCACTAAGCATTCGACTGTATTGGAAAACATTACTATACCTCTCCCACTTGATTAAAATAACGTAATTCGAATTTCTTAAGCGGAAGTATTATTACCTTTTATGCCCCCGTAAGCCTCCTAGAATCAATTTTGACTAAACAAATTGTTTACAAATCTGAAAATGAAAAATAAAAATAATAATAGCCATAATAATCAGATTTTATATGTAAAAGTCTAACAATCACAAAACAGAAATTTTTATCTATAATTCAACCTCAATACCCTGTTGTGGGTCGGTTTTGTAAAACCCGTAATAAGCGGATCACCGTAAGAAAAGAAAAATTCTTAGCGAATTTCCTTTTCTTAAGTCTAGTAGTTCAAAAACAGGAACTTTTAATCCATATGCCCCTTCACCTCCTCCATCAAACCTCTTGGAGGCTCATTCCCATAAACCCCGTTCTTAGCAGGTATGTACTAAACAATACTAACAGGGTTAGCAAAGTTCATGTTTGCAAGTCAAATTCAAAAGAGAGGGTTTTATTTATACGCCCTCTTATTCCGTCCACACTCCCCTTGAAAGTCGATTTCCTAAAACTCGCTCTTAGTAGATCTGTGTTCAACAAAATAAACATGGTTGCCACATTTTCAAGTCCATGAGTCTAATTATTACGGATATTAAGTAAGAAGTGAGTAGAGTCGCGTTTCTAATCTATAGGGAAATCCATGTCATCTATAAAGCAGAAAAGCGACTCACTCACTCATTGACTTATTACGATATCTACGGAACTATTAAACCTGAAGACTTGAAATTTAGTAGACAGGTTTCTTTCATGGAGTAGACATCCGCTAAGAAAGAATTTCGCGAAAATAGAACCCCAAGGGGCATTTCGGGGGATTCAGGGGTGTAATAGATAATTATTTCCATTTTTAAGCTATTAGACGTGTAGTCTTGAAATTTGGTACGCATATTCCATTTAGAGTATAGAGATCCGCTACAAAATGGGTTTGTGAAAATTGACCCACAAGTGGCGTTGGGGGATTAAGGAGCGTTATACATAATTATTTCTATTTTTAAATTATTAGACGTGCAGTCTTAAAATTTAGTAAGCAGATGCCTTTTATGGAGGAGACAATGAGTTTTGTGAAATTTGACCACCAATTGGTGTTGCGGAGAATTAAGTGGCGTTATAGGTATTTTTCCCACTTTTAAACTATTTTCCCACTTTTAAACTTTATTACACTTCACAGAAGATGAATGAAACGAATGCAATACATTCCACAATTCATGTAATTCCAGATGTGCTTCTGTTATGATTGTAAAGCAAGATGATGAATAAATTTTGAGATATTTTAACTCGAATCTTTTCGATATAGAAATTAAATATTAAAGGTTACTTTGAAATGATTTTCATAACAATATCTGCGAAAATTTTTAAACCTCTTCTATCATAAAGTCTCAAATATTTGTATCTTCGACATTTTCTAAATCGAAATTAATTTTTTATATGCAACAAATCTATATTTGTAATCGTAGCATTTGAGTTTTATATCATGAACGCAATATCCCGGTATATATTTTAAAATTTGATACTCTTCTATTAATATATCTTCTAATTTATTTTAAAATTCCCTAGGAATTGTCTCTTTTGAAGTTAGTATCGGCTGTTCTCATCTTTTAGTAAACAAAGAACCGAAACGTATGGTTGCCAAGTTTATTAGATGACCAGTTGGGCACACAACAATAACGATGCATTATTATGAAATGTGTGCAGTTTTAGGTTAAGTTTTTAATAAAAAAGGTTTTAGTATTTTTTAAGATAATTAAGATTTGACAGAATAAACAAAACACTAATTTCATGTTTAAACACTAATTTCCCGTATAAAACACAATATCTTAAATTTATACATAATTAGGGATGTTGGCAAAATGCATTAATTTATTTTATCGTGCCCTCAAAACCAAAAAGAAAGAAATTCAATAATGACACAAAAATAAAGTCATACTAAAATATAAATATGGTACCTTTCTAATATGTATTCCTACTGATATATCTTGAGTAATAAATACACATGGGAAGATTAACTAATTAAATAATCATTAAAGAAGAGGAAGATCGAGTACTACTCAAAACCCGCGGAAAACGTTCCTCTGTTGGTCACGTGGACCATAGAGGGATGGCCTCGGAGAAGGGGTAAGCTACCTTATCCGACCACGATTTCCGACTAGAGACGAAAAAAGCCGAATAAACCTTACCAACCCAAGCGTGACGTTTATTCAAGTACACTCGGCAGTAAAACGCACTAAAAGGAGTTATCACTTCTAAAAGGTAAATAAATTAGTTTAAATAATAAAATATAATTCAAAATTCAATATTCAGGCCAGCATAAATAATACCTTATATAAATAAAAATTATTGTATTTTCCATTAAAATTTAACTTAAGATATTTGGTTTCATGAACGTTATTCATGTAAATATTCAAATATGTTTATAATAAATAATGTTTGTTTGATAAGATGAATAATTCTAAAATAAATGTAAAAAGAAAATATATTTTCATAAGCAAATACAAATAAAATTTTAGTGAGGAAAGTTTTACTATATTCCTAAAATTGAATTTAAAGTGTTTTTAAGTACTTATCAATGGAATAAAAATATTTATGAATGTTTGAACAGTTGATCTTCAGAATATAAAAACTTAATAAAATAAGATAAATTTAAAATGTTTCTCTTTTGTGTCTGTAAATATTTTTCTTGCACACAGACAAACTCGTATTTTCTTGTTACAAAGATAAGTTAAATCAAAAGATTAAAATATATCGAGAAGTAGTTAATAGCGCATCGCTTAACAGTTTGAAAGAGTCAAAGTGAAAAATAAAATTGCATTTTGAGAAATTATTGATTGGAGGTCACGTGACGAAATGTGGAATACGTGCTCCGCTGATGGTTCTTAACTTTGTCGAACCAAGTTTCCCCTTTCACGCAATCTACATTATTTCTCCACACTCGCCTCAACAACGTAAAATTTAGAGACGTTTTTTCTCTCTCTTTTCTATTTCTCTTTCTCGGAAAAATATTTTTTTCTTTTTCATTATCTCTATTTTTCTCCTTTTTTCAGTTTCCTCCGGTCTATCTCTTCAACCCTACTTCCCATTATATTTCCATTTCAAGTAGCTTCCTCTAACCTTAATGTTTTTTTTCCTGGGTTTTCCTGAATTCTTCAAGAAGGATCAAAGCACGAGACGGAACGGTTACGATTCTTGCATGTTTGCATGTCGTGAAAACGAAGATTCGAAATAAAATATTCTAAAGAAAAAATAAGAAAAGAGAAGAAAACTTTTGCGTAGATTTTTCATTTTTTTTCCTTTAATTTTTATTTTTTTCCAAGCTGTTACTTCAGAATTCAATATGCCGTTATTTTCTTTAAAACTTTGAATAAAATATCTTGCATGATCATTTAATTAAGGTTTTATCAAGAAAAGAGAGATTAAGATGTAATTTTTACTTTAAATAATTTTATTTTGGGATGAAAAGTTTAAAAAAAACACAAGTAAAATAACTTATCATCTTAAAGTTTCTTTTTTTTTCAATAATTTTCATTTCTGAAATGTTTATTTTTGTTAATTAATGTTAGTTTTTAAGTAACTGATACTAGGAATAATTTAAAAGTATAATATAATGTGTTGTTTTTAATTTCTGTTACACATGATAAAAAATCAGTTAATTTATATTTTCAATTAACTTTCTTCTTTTTTTTGCAAGTATTTAATTAAAAAACCACTTTGTTTTTAAATGTTTTAAATGACAAGCAAAAATAAACATAAATCTTCGGAATATAAGGAAATATTTAAATTTATTTTTTATCTTTTTGCTTACCGCTCTTTGCAACAATTTCCTTGATTACCATATAATTTCAATCAACTGTTTAAACAGGTTCAGTAATTATTTTCAGTTTCCTAAAATATTTTATTAATTTTGATTTTTTTTTCATTTGTACATGCATAAGTATGTTTTCAATTTAATTTTTATAAAGGATTCAAATTAAGCCTAAAAATATTTTCTATCTTCATTTTTTTAGCATTTTATATACCTTTTTATATATACACATTTATTGAAATATCTTTTTGGCATTAGTTCAAATTTTAATCTTTAAGTTTTTCATCATTTCAAAGCAGTTATATTGTTACAGTTTTTTATTAATTTTATAATAAGAATTTTGAATTATCATGAAGTAATGTGTTACATTTATTTAAGCTTATAAAAAATTATATTTTTTATACTGCAATAATAACCTTCAAGTCGGAAAATATTTAACTCCCTTTTTGAAATCCTAATTTAGAAAAAATCAAAAGTTGTATAGCTAATTCTCAAAAAAGTCTAGATTGAAACATTTTATAAATATTTTATAATGATTTGTTTTTAATTTACTTGATGAAAATGAATGTCCTTTGAACATTTAAGATACTAAGAGTTTGCTTTAGTGTCTTAGCTAAAAATTAAGCTTTTTTATATTAAAACAGGAATAACGTCTTTATTGTATGAAATAATGTGTTCTGAATTTAATTCTAATCGAATGGCATTTAGCATTCCACTTTTGATAAGATTGAAATTTAGTTTTAAATACTTTAATTTGACAAAATATGGACAGTATATTATCTTGGAGTTTCATGACGCCAAGAACATTCCTTCTTCTTATATTATAAGAATTACTATATAGTTAGAGTGAACTTTCAACAAACATGAAAATTCAATGTGAAATTATTTTTGAGAAACTCTTTAGGGGAAAAATTTTTCCATGATTTTCAAAGTACGTACGATAATGCAATAAGAATTATTACACATTATTATTTTTATATATAAAATTTGTTTCCTCAGCAATTTTTTATGTTATTAAAGTAATAGATATTGCGCTGTTTCAACAATGGTCTCGTTCAATTGTATCCCCGCTATTGCAGGAGGGCTATTTGTATAAAAGGAAGGGAGAGGAACGTATGAGGTAGACTTTGAGAATAATGTTTGTGAAGTTGTTATAAGGTGTGAAGTAGTTAAATTATGTATTAAGTGTGAGGTGGTTTAGTTATACATAAAGTGTTAGGTAGTTAGTAGTTGTAAAAATAAGTAGTTATTTGTTATTACAGAGTGGTAATTGATTTTAGATAGTATCATCGTTGCGCATGACGTATTTTATTTAATGAAATACTCGGAATATAACTTTAATATGTGTACTTTTGAGGAAGTAATTAGAAAAGGACTGATTTTATATTGTATATATTTTATTCTTTTAAGCAAACGTATCAATTATATTTCGAATTTTTCTTTTTTCTGAAAATTGCGGATTTCTTACATTGTTAAATGTATTCAGAAAAGAAAACTGATGCCTTACACCAGTGGTTCCCAAAGTGGTCTAAATAGACCCCCAGGGATCTATGACGACTTGCAAGGGGTCCACGTCAGCAAAAAAATAATTTGGGGACCAATGAGGTGTAAATGGGGGGTCTATGTGATATTGGCTCTCATTAAACTAGATCGGGATTTTAATTTTAAGAGAAAATTTAATCAAGTTGAAACCAAATTTTACTTATTTAGCAGATCTATTTACTAAATTTAATAAAGTTAATTTGCCCTTAAAAGAAGATAGCATAAACATTTTTAAAACCGGAACCATTTCATCGTTTCTTTCCAGAGTTAAACTAAAGAAATATAATACAGGAAGTCCAGATTTTTGCAAATTAACCCAGACAATCTGTCAGCACGTTTTAACCAACGTTCAACATTTAACTGCCTTTTATTCAGATTTTGAATCCATGCTTGAGAATGCTTTGACTGTGGTAATACCACAGTAGGCAATCAATTTATATGGTCATATTGAAAAAAAAATGTCACATGAGACAACATGAACTTTTCGTGATATGCAGCAATGAAGATTTTAAAGTTTAGAAACGGATGTCAGCTATTTTGACTTCAAAATGGCAAACCCATTCTTTGTCCTGAATTATGGAATATCGTGAGGAATTTTTAATTATTTTTCCAAGTAAGAATGAGTTTCAGCGCAGTTGCCAATCTCCAAAACAAAGAAAGAAAACTAGACACTACTAACAGAGGAGATTTAAGGTTAAACCTGAAAAGATTGATACTAAAAGTTGAAAAGTTGTTATTGTAGTGCTAGATTCATCCCTCCCATTAAAATCAATTGCGGATTGTTTGGTTATTTTATTTAACAGTTATTTTATATATTAATTAACTTTTAATTTAATTAATTAACATATGTTTTTTAAACTTTTAATTCTGTTCAAAATTAATTATAAATTTAATTCTTTTAAAGTAGTAGTAGTACTAGCTATCAAAAAGATATTTGAGTTGATAAATTTGCAAAAATTTAATATTAATTAAGCAGAGGTCTACCTCATACCGAAAAACATGCCAAGGGGTCTATGAAATAAAAAAAGTTTGGGAGCCTCTACCTTACACCTTGTAAGTCTTAAAATATGTCATGTAAAAGTTGTTTTCTTCATAAGTAAGTTGTAAAATATCTTTTATTTCATAATCTACTTTTTTATTTTGCTGAATTACTCTAGGAAAGAAAGAAAAAGCTTTTAGACATAATGTATGGATATTTTGATTCTATTTTTAGGTAATAGACATCAATAATTTAAAATTTCATGTTTTCCATTTTTTTTTAAATTCTCTCTTAATGTCCAAATATTTTACTCATTCTTAATCTCATTTAATAACTCAGCGAATAGTTACGTGACTGGTTTTTGAATATGTAAACTTCCTCTCTCATTCTGCACTATCCAAATAATTTTCATAAAGTAACTTAAATTTTTATTAAATCAGTATACCAAACAACACAGTTAAAATATCAATAAAATTTACAAACACATAAATATGTTAATACAAAAAACAAGTAAAATATTTAAAAAAAATGAAAGTCAATACCTACTTACAACAAAGAAAAATCTTATTTTAGTTACTTTTTATCAAATACTTACAATTAATATAAATATGAGTATACGTATGACATAATCCCAATATTAAGTGTCAATTAATTTTTATTAATTATCGTATTGCCATCCAAAAAATCGTGAATAAGTAATTTCAGTTCAAATAAATGCTTCTTAAAAACGCGAGGGAAAAAATGTCTTCCCCCCCCAAAAAAGTTTTGACCTAAGTCACGAAAAAATGATGCCAACGGGGCTGTATCAGTAATTATTTGAATAATTATTTTTAATCAATTTATTTTTATTAATTATAGTTAAATTACAGTATTGCCATCGAAAGTAACCGTGTGTATAAAATTTAAGCTCAATTGAGCACTTTAAAATATATTTTATTAACGATTGAAAATTTGAACAAAATATATAGAGATTGTGAACTAATAGTAGGAATTGAACAATACAGTAATTTTATTTTATTCAATGATATTGGATTTGAAAAGTTGACGTGCAATGAATATTTAAAATAATGTCCGCTCTTTAATAACAAACATCCACTTTATTTTGAAACTACTTAATCTAAACTACCTCATACCTCATCAAAGTTATTTTTTTTTACTTTCTCATATATGCTCCTATCTTTCTGGTCATAAAAATTATTGCGCAACCCTATTGGGGATACAATTGTTCAACATCGCTATTCATCCTCTATTTTCTAAACAGTTAGTAAGCAATTTTAATCACGATTCTTTGAATTAGAACAATATAACATAAGAACATTCTATGCGATCTTTTAAAAACTTTTATGCAGCAGTGCATCAACATATTACCTCATATATTAATGCACATGCTTCAATGTTTCTTGAAAGTTTCTACGGTAGACAGTTGTAATTCTCTATCTGTATGATGATGGGAACTTCTGGCCCACTGTTGCTTTATCTACAGAGAAAGAATGTGGGGCCAGAATAAAAAACAGTAGAGAGAATGACAATTTTTCAATTTATATGCGAGTCTCGAAAGATTGTTACGAAAAGAATAACAAGAAGTGATAATGGGAGAATTTTTATATTTCTCGTATTCCGTTTCCAATCACAAACTCTCCAGAAAGCTATTCTTTAAGATAGCAAACGTCTGTCGGATACAAAGATATATATATATATATATATATATATATATATATATATATATATATATATATATATATATATATATATATATATATATATATTGAAAGGTAGCTGTTGAAATAAATTTCTCTGTAATCCATAACAAACTTATTTTTGTGAATATTTTTTGAGGGGGGAGGGGGTTAAATATTCATGATAGATTTCGGCTTAGCGTCTTCAAAGTTTATCTTCCTAAGATTTTAAATTCATGAATATATTTCTGGTGTAAAGAAATTCAAGATTTTAGAATTTCAAACTTGAATGTACTTTTCCATTTGCACTAACAGATCGGTCTTTAAAAGTTTTGCATTTTCAAGTTTTATTCCAACCAAAAATCTAGTAGGAAACTTTAAAATATTTTATATCTAAATAAATAATTTCATTTTGTGATTTATACTACAGAATGGGTGTCAAATTCGCAGACCAACCCACAACTATTGTTTTTGCGGCGCGCTCAATATATCGGCACACAATAATATATATTAAAATATCAAAGTTTCTCGCAAAATTAGAAAGATAGTAGCACAGAATAGATGTCTACTGTCAGGACGTACATTTTAAAATTATCTTGTTCTTTTATATATTTTTATTATAAAGTATTATTCGAAACAAACCTACAATTTCTATGAATTTTGTTTTTCTTTGCGGCCCACTCTAAGTTAAACAGTGTTTACATGGCTCAAATCAGCATTTGAGTTTGACAACCTTGTACTGCACCAACGTAGATACAAAGGGGATTTATAAATCAAATTTGTATCTTTGTAAGGATTTATAAATTATAATTAATTGCATCAGTTAATTTAACTTTGCCTCAATGCAGAAACAAGCTTTTAATAGATTATATTATGATACAATTATTAACATAATCATCAAACTATGCTAAGTGTTACCAAATTCAAATGCTTTTTTTTTGTAAAACTTAGTTAACGTCATCCAGTACTATTCGTTATTATTATTATTATTATTGTTATTATTTTGTATCAGAGATATAAATTAAAATCAGAACATATTACTATTTGGAATTCGAAATAGAAATCCATTTTAAACTATTTTAAACTAGCTAAGCTAGAATTTTTAAAAGTAGATTTCTGCTGATAAAATCGAGTATTTTAATTAATTTGGTTTTTGTAAAAGTTATGATGCAGATATATTTTTATCCATATATTCTATGGCTGAAATTATCCATAATTTGTGAAAAAAATTATATTTTTTTCGTGAACATCCAAATTTTAATTAAATCATAAATTTTTAAATTAATTTCAGAAATTGATTCATTTAGGATTGTGTAACTTATTGGGTAGATATTCGAGGGAATGTATTCAACATATTTAAATCGTGACGACTTGAATCCTAACTTAATTTAAACATTTTCAAAACTTTCAAACTCTTCATAATGAAATATATTCAAATTTATAGGGGAAATTGTTTAGTATTTTTATAGGTGCTTTCACATAAAAAAGCTTTTACAAGAAATTAATGGAAAAATCTGAATTACTAAGAATATTAAATTCATTTCTTGGAAATAACTAAAATAATCATAATTTCTTTGGAAATAAGTAAGAAAAAATATGCTAACTTGTTCTGAAAATGAACGCAAGAGAAAATTATAACTTAATTTGCATGAATTTGAGTTTCCATAACTTGAAACATTGTTATTTTTATAGAAAACTGAAATTCGTTATTGAGAACTGCACCATATTTTATCATTACATTAATAAGTAATACAACAATCTATCTGTTCCCATAGATGTGATCGAATATCAATGAGTTTTATACATTTTCACATCTTAATTTTAAGAATAGATTTTCAAAAAGCAATGCGTGTTATTAAATATACTTCATTCTTTAGAATACATTTAAATAGTTCGTAGATTAATTTGCATTTCAAAATTTTATTAAAAAGAAATTACCAAAGAAACTAGAGAAACAAAAGATTTACTATTCAAAAGTATACTCTCATGATTATTCTTACATATTTCCAGTTGACATTTTTTTTCTGTAAAAAAATATAAAATTTTATCGCCGTTCTGATTTATTTGCTATAAGTGAGAATTATTTTTATTATTTTAGCATTATTTTACATATTGTTAATATTTGCTGTGATACTGCATTTTAAAGGAATAAATTGTGGTGAATTTCTAAAATTCTTCAAAATACATCTGTCGAAAAAATTTTGTTATGATAATAAAATTGTAAGCAAACTGTGTGTGAATTTGTAGATATTTAGATAATAGGCCATTAATATAAGAATGGCATTAATATTTTTTAAAAATATTGTGTAACTTATATATATATATTACGTATAAGTTATACTAATTAAAAAAGAATTTCAAATGAATCATGCGTAATAAATATTTCCCATAATTATTAAAAATTAATAGAATTATCAAACATAATATTGTTACTTTTAATAAAAAATGATTTAAATATGTGCAATAAAATTTTTGAACATATCTAGCACAGTGTTTACATAACATGCAACAAAATTTGGGCAAAGTGTTTGAAGAGTATTATTTTACGCTTCGATGCATTAAGACTATTTATTGCTTATTCTTTAATTTGTTTAATATAAATTGATAAATTGAATGGATTTCATTTATAAGTTGGTTAGTTATATTCGAAGCCATATAGTGTTATGAGGTCAGAATTATATTTGGCAGGATTGACCTTAAATATATTTCTAAAATAAAAAAGTTGGAAAAGAAACAAACTAATATTTGAAAACTCTGGATTATCCCTTTATCTATCGGTGGTATTTATAAGCATCACTTACTTTATATAACCATAATTATAACCATTTTTACGAATACTCTGACGACACTTAGCAGGAATATTCTTTTGAATCCACGCTTCCAAGATATATGGCAGCATGGGCTCTATGATGAGTACCTTAGCGGGGAAGGCGAATAGCTTTATACCAAAAATTGCGTTTCCAGCTGATGGCATTTTCAGCGCATTCATTGCAAAGATTATCATTTTTGCTCCGAAAAAATAGTTAATGTCAAAATTTAAGTGTCTTACTTTTTTGTATGTTAAGGAAGACCCCAGAAAACGATCAGATAGTTTATTTTAAGTGAACAGTGTAAATAATTAATTTTCCAGTTGATTATTTTTAATTAGTTAGTTAGCTCTAATGGGTTAAATTTCCCAAAGTTGAGTATTTTTTTCCCTTATTGAGTATTTTATTTCCCTTAATTTTCAATGCAGTGATTCAAAAAAAAAATATTACTTGAAAAAAAACTACAGTAAATCATAATGTGGTAGATAAAGGGTTATAGTTCATAATACAATATACGAGGGAAAGTCAAAAAGTAAAGGAACTTTTGTAATTTCTATTTTCAAGGTTAGGGAACAGCGCTAGTAACCAGCACTGAATAAGATGTAGTCGGCAACACTTCTATACAACCTGTTTGTAATCTTCATTTGTAGTCGTTTAAGTGTAGCATAACCGTTTAACATGGCAGTTTCATTGTCGATCTGCACCAAGGAAGAAAGGAGGGCAGTGACTCACTTTTTGTTTCTGGAAGGTGTGATGTCTGCACTGGATGCTAGCTATCCCTTCCATCACTATACCCTTCTATCATTATCAGCTCAACGACTTGCACATTGTTCTCAGTGGTTAACGTCTCTATCCATTCATAGGTTTTGCTTCACGGTAGTCAACAGTCATCATACAGCGCTTGCATGCGTCTTGTAATTTCCGCAAGCTTCACACCTTCCACAAATCCAAAACGAATCGCTAGCCGCCTTTCCTCCTTGGTGCAGATTGACAATTTAGCTGCTATGTTGAAGGCCTGCTACACTCCAACGACTATGAGGGACGAAGAGAGACAAGTTGCATAGAAGTGTGGCCTCCTACCACTTAATCAGCTCTGGTTACTAGTGCTGTTGCTTAACCATGGAATGAAGAATTTCAAAAGTCCCTTTTCTTTTTGATTTTCCCCCTTGATTATTACGTACTCTCCCTTAAAGTAAGGTCTTAGGACATGGCTTCTCAAACTGTGGCTCCCCCCTAGAGGGGCGTGATGAATGTACGAGGGGAGCGCGAGAATACTGAAAAGTTGAAAACAAAAGATTATTTTTTTAACAAATTTAATTTAAATAAACGAACAACATAAATACATTCTAACAGCGCTTCTCAAACTGTGGGGCGCGCCCCCTAAGGGGCAAGCTAACCCTAGAAGGGGGTAGCGGGCATATTTTAAAAGTCGAAAACAAAAGATTATTTCAAAAGAATTATTAATTTTTTGAAAGTAAAACTAACAAAATGCATTCTGTTATAACGAAACAAATATAAAATTACACTGATATAATAAACTTATAAAAGTATCAGTACTGCACAATGAACTTTATAATTATCTTAACAATACTAAGTTAAGAAGAAGTTTAATAATTATTAGTGACCGCATCGGTTTGTCATGTGTAAAATTATATGCAAACATTAGCACTTATCTGGATCATTTGTACGGCTTGTAATTAATCCCTTAACTGCAGATTAAAAGTTACACGATTCACTCTCCAATGTCAACGAGGTGTATTGGGAGGGGGGAGAGAGAGAAAGGGAAAATAAGAAAATCCTCTCAAATAAGTAAATCCTTCTCAAACAATGTTAGGGTCATCTTATTGCATTCCAAAGTCTTCGGAATAATTTTATGGATATTAGTAAACATATTTCGGAAAGACGTATATATACGTACGGTGCAATTTACGCACTTGCTGAGCGAGATATACACCGATGGCGAAGAGGTTAGAGTCGTAATGTAGCTTTAGCGGCAAAGTATCGTATTATCGTATTCAATACATCGTTATTGTATGGGGGTGGAGAGATGAAAATTGTGATTGAATATTGGGTCGCAAGTATTGAAAGTTTGAGAAGCACTGTTTTAACAAAATAAAAAATGAAATTCACGTTTATATTGATATAATGCACTTATAAACCTATCAGTAATGCTCAATGTGTATTTAACAATACTAAGTTTAAGACAAGTTTTTTTTTAATAATTACCATTGACACCCTATGGGCTTGTGAGACATAAACTATAAACAAAATTTCACACTTATCTTGATAATTTGTATGGTTTATAATTAATCCCTTAACTGCCGATTAAAAGTTGAGTGATTCACCCCCTAATGTCATCGTTTTCCACGTAGGAGTGCCAATGCGATGTTTTGGGTGGGGAGAAAAAAAGGAATAAATAAATAATTCCTCTGAAATAAAAAATTCATTCGAAAATACTCTCAAGGTCCTTATAATGCATTCCAAAGCCTTCAGAATAATTTTTTGGATGGCAGTGCACAGAAGATATCGTACTTCGGAAAGACGTATATATACGTCTGGGTAATTAACGCTTTGTCTAAGTGAGACGTTTATATACGCCAGTGGCACTCAAGAGAATAAAATAGTATTGTAGACTTAGTGTAAAATCATAGTATTATTGAATTCAATACATTGTTATTTTATGGTGTGAGGGGGGTCGCGAGGAAAATTATGATGAAATATATATATATATATATATATATATATATATTGAGTCGCAAATATTGAAAGTTTGAGAAGCACTGGTTTATGCGAATGTAAAAACAAAGAATATTTTATTTACAAGCAAGGCTTAGAGTTTTACAAAGTGGATCACAATCATAATAATATAAAAGGATAAGAAAAATGCTTTTTTCATTAAAGTTTAAAATCCATTTAATAAATACCTTAATTTTTGTCAAAGTTTTAAAGTTTTGTTACATTAAAGCAAGATGTTTTTTTTCTTCTTTTAATAAAGTTAATTATGTTCTTATTTAAATAATGTGCACATTTTAAATGCCATGGATTGTAATTTAGAGATTATTTGTTTAATTTCAAAGAACTTTCAGGTATTACCCATTATTTCTGTTTGGAAAAAAATAGATAATGTTTCAATATCTGAAAAAAAGTTTTAACGCCATATCTTGAAATTGGATTGCGTTCTTTCCTATGAATTCAATGTGATTATCAATGATTACTGAGTAAATGTCACAGAATTCGATCAATAAAGAAAGTGAATTGGCAATTGGTCAAAATTTATCATGGGAAGCATTTTTTTAAAATTTAAAATATTAATAAAGTTAGACAATAATAGAGCTTAACATTAAATAATAACACACGGGAGAAGATATATCTAATTCTACTTTATGTTTAGCAACTTTTCAAACGAAGCAATTTCGAATTTTGACAGATATTCCACAAATTCCTAAATTTTAATGTGTGTATGTTTCTTTATTAATACCTCAATTTATTTCCATTCACACACACACACACACAAGTAATTATTTAATTTTTATAATCTGAACTCTATTTCTGGGTAATTATATTACCGTAAAAAATAATAATACATCTAAAATCTATGAAACTCTTCATGAAATGTACCTCGTATAAGCTTAACTCAGCAGCATAATTAATTATCCATAATTTGATTTATTAAACTTCAGCTTTCTGAATAAAAATGAGCGTTCAAAATAGAAACTAGTTTGCTTTTTCCATTCCAAATGTAAAGGATTAAATAATAAAACGAAACCAAAAGTTCGTTAGTGATACAAAGGATGTTTAATCGTTTAATGTTCCTGCAGGATTGCGTGAGAGATGCATAAATCATGACATTAGTTTCGTTTAAATAATTATATCTAATCCTTTTCGTCAAGAGATTGGGAGTATTTATGCGTAATCTACTTTGTTCTCCGAAAGCGTTGTTATAAATGTAATTAATGCTCCTGTTTAGAACTTACAAATGTGATTAATGTGGCTTGTTCACTAAAGCAAAGCGTTTATTGAATTCAAAGCATTCGTTGCAGAATATATTGTCAAAACTATCTCTGGCTTGGATGGATTGCGTTTCTTAATTGTAATCAGAAGGAGATTGCCCGAATAGTTAACTGAAAATTTCATCATCAACTGAAATTACAAATTTAATTAGGAAGTTTAAAATTTTATATAGCTGATTAAAATAAGCTGAGTAATATTTAAGAACTTAATAAATGTATTAACAAAAAATTTGTTAAGTAGTGATGTTTTAGGAAGATTTTATTTGATCAATTACGTATTAATTTTAAATGCAAAATTTGTGCAAACGAGCATGTTAAGCCTTATTGCTGAAATACAGAATGTATAAAATTAATACACATATAACTTATATTACTAGAACTTTTTAAAATACTATCTATGTACAATTGAAGCAGGTAAGATGCAGCAAATAGGCGAAAAAAGTATTTAATTAGATTCAATCAATGATCCCCACATAAACTAACCCCGATACGGCCTGCTGCTCAGACAGTGTAGTGGTTGGTGACGCTATGCCGTAGAGCAGGGGTGACCAACCCAAATGACCACCGGGCCCTTTCGGAAGAACTTTGCAATCCCGCAGGCCACATATAAAAAAATATTTATATTAGAATTGGATCCATTACAAAAATTTGTTGGAGTGAAAATTTAAAACAGACTGATGTATTATTGTTTTCATTGATTTTCATGTATAGAAACATAGATAGTATAATAATAATAATGCAATGATAAAATAATTTTTAATTTTTTAATTAGTGAGATATCTGTGCCTCAACTCTTTCACTTAGTTTTTGCATGTCGTTCTCAATGCCTGTGTATTTGCGTATCGTAATTGATGTTGCAGATTTTCGGGCGTTAAGTTTGAGCACGATTTATGTTTGATAAATTAATATAAAAAAATGAGATTCGAAGTAATGGAAGCAACGCGATAAAATAATAACAGTTATGGGATTTAATTTTTACAAAAAAAACCCCTTTTTCATCAAAAAGTATTGTACAAAATAGTCGAATTTTGTAAAGTTGTAACGAATCCTGCGGGCCGCAAAATTATTTAAAGCGGCCTGCGCTTCAGACACCCCTGCTGGAGAGCATGGGTTTGAATCCCAGATAATACATGCATGTTTGGAAATCTGTAGTGTCTGCGTGGTATGGTGTATACTCTAAATATTCGTTGAACCGAAGGTCCTTTCGAGAGGTTAGTGCAAGAGGAAGAAAAGTGGTATAATCGCTGACCCCTCCGAAGGGTATTCTTTCTTAAAATTGAGGTTAACTAGAGACAAATAGTGCAGTCATCTGCATGGTGCTCAAGGTTGTGGCTGTCGACAAGCGTAGAACAAATGTCTTACCGTCATGAATCTCGTAAATCTTGATCTGACACCGTCGATGGGATGGCATCAGCACAACACATTAAATTGTTACATGCATTGCAAGTTTGGTAGACATTATTAAAAGTTTTTAAAAAATGTGTTTTGCTGATCCTTATAATAATTAATTTTAAATATAAATAGTACTAGATCAATATTTACAAACATATGGGATGTTTTTTTATATTCTCACAAAATGAAAATTTTTCGTTTAAGGTTACCCAAAACGAAAAATGTGCCTTCTTTAAAAATAGTTTTATGTATGAAAAAAGCAAATAACAAAAAAAGTTAATTGCAAAATTCAATACATTTTTAAAGACGTTTTACAATATTTCGTTTCAGCTTGTCTAGGAAGCGTCAAGAAGTATAAAAAAATGTACCAATCTGCTTGAAAAATAATTTTATCTTTTTTCAGATTTTAAAACAGAGAAAATCTGCAGAAATAGTTAAAAAATGTCACACGTTGAAGAAATTGTGGCTTTCCTGATACATTTTAAGTTAATCATATGTTAAAGGCAGTTAATTTTTACTTAACCAGAGTGAATGAATTCCGTCGTCATGAAACTTCAGTTTGGCAAAAAACTGGTTTTCGACGCCAATTTATGTCATTCTTTTAATAGTCACGACAATGCAACGAATCGAAGGTGGCCTCAAAAACCGGGTTTTGAAATTTTTTAATTAATATATTTTTAATTAGTTGCATTTTCGGAATTTAAATGGTCAAAATGGATTACTTTGGTTCATTTCCCATATTTTTGGTACATAAAAAACTAAGCTCACGATCATTATTCTATATTTACAACAAACGTACTTTCTTATAAATTAAAGTAATAAAATGTATTTGGAAACTTACTTACTTACACATTCACTGTATATATATTAAAATCATCAAAATATAAAACTCTTTTATCTCAGTGAATAGCTTACATGGATTACTTAAGATGCTGCTAATACCTCCCCCCCTCTGTTCTACAGAAACCATTATTTTTTATGATATCTGATATATTATGTGATTGTATCAAGATATATGTTATGTTCTTATAAGAAATCCTGAATATTTCAATAGCAAGGGGAAAAAATGTAAGCATACTATTATGTTCAATATTACATGTTTTTTTATCAAATATGAAGACACCGTAATGAATACCATATCATCATTATCTGTATGAAATACTGAAGGCTTCATTTCTTTATATAACAATTCTAGTTACTGTTATTTCGTGTTTATTGATATAGTAAGACATCTTAATTAAACATTCCGTGTCAGGGGCTCTATATGAATGGGATACGAATTCAGAAGAATGTTTATACTCTGGTACAAAATACTGCCGAATTCATTCTAATTCTAAGCAAACATGCATCTCTATCTTGGGACTCTCTGCAGGCACCTACCCTTTGTCCACATAAAATAAGGAGAGAATGAAATATCTCCCTTCTTGTTTTTTTTTTCCTCGGAAGCACTCTACGGTAAATCACTGCATTGCATTATTGTGCACTTCTCCTGATGGATTGATGATAAGGAAAGAAAGAAAGATCTTTCGTCGAGCAAAAGTATATAAAAAAGATCAGTAGACGAAAGAAGAGAGAAAAGAAATTCTTAGTGAAAAGCTACCACTGTGATGATCAGCATCCATGCATCCAATCAAGGAACAGTGCCCAATCGTAAGTAAGATATGATGCGGAACTTAATATGTGAATTGTGGAGAGGAAATCTAAATAAGAAAATCTTATGGTGTGCGGATGAAAAAATAAGAAAAGACGCCGACAAAATGATGCGAGTTTGGGTTTTATCCAATAAACCTCTAAAACCACTTTCTTGTAGTTTTTTTTTGTATAGCTTATTTCCTTTGTAGCTTCCGGGAGGATTTAATTTACCGTATATTTGTACCATCTTAGCGAATAAAGAAGAAATTTTAACATTTTTTTTTCTCTTTGCCTTTTTTGTAGACTTAGCAATTTTTTGGGCAACGTCGCATTTTTTTAATGTTAATCAAGATGGAAAAAGAAAATTAATGCTTAAAACCAAAAGTGAGCATTTATAATTAAAAAATGAAAATTCTGACTCTTAGCATTTTACTGTAAGGAAATTTAGAATATTAATTGCCCACTAAAAAGTGGTTTTTAGAACGGCTTATTGATGTAAAAAAGGAGTAATTTACACGCGATAACTTGAATGTAAGAAATGAGAAAACCTTTGTTTCCACGTTGTGTTTTACAATGAAAATTTTCTGAAGTTGTTGTACTCCTTTTTCCTTTCAGCCATTTTATTAGAACTCAAAGCTAAGCAAGAATTATCTAAACATTCTCAAAAAAATATGGAAATTATGAAATTTTTTTAACTACCATGATTGAATAAAAATGCATACATTGCGAAAGTGAGGCATTTTATTTTTTTTTTTAAATTATACAATTGGTAGAGTGTTGATTAATTAGTAAGTACTGGTGTATTTAAATTGATATGCATGGAAACAAAATAAATGTAAGGAATCCTAATTGATTGTTGATTTTTTCAACTGTTTTAGTCGATATTCTAGATCTAATTGCATGCATTAAGATTACTTTCGATTAATTTTTGTTACAATATTATTTTTTATAGATCATACCAGTGAAAGAAATTTTATAGCAACCCTTTTACTCAGTAGTCAGAGTGTTAGAAGTAAGATGGAACGATTACTTGATCAGGTCTTTTTTATTTCCAAAACTAATTTTTAATAATTATCTTTTGTTTGTTAAATCTATTTAGATTTTAAATTATCACGCCTAAAGAGTAAAAAGTTATATTTAAGGGACAAGTATGGGATAGAAATCCATATTTTAATATCACATATTATTCTTCTCAAAATACCATGTTTTGATTAAAATCAGTTTCCCAAAATATATTTGAGAGTACCTCTTTTTATACAGACTTCGAAACAAATCAAACCAAGAAAAGGTACATTATTACTTTCAGGTATCAAAATTAAACATCAGTTTTTGATAAATATACTGAGGATTATATGTGAATTTGGGTAAGTATTTTGACAAACAAATAAAAAAATTAATAAAAATAAAAATGTGACTGCGAAATGTTTCATTATTTATTTAGAAAATTATTTATTAAATTACCAAAATTATTTAGACCAGTTATCAGGATTCAAAACAAACTGCGTCATCATAGTAACTACAAAAAAGTACAGGCTTCATTGGATCTTTGATTTCTTAAAGATAATGAGTTTTAGAATACAATACATATCTTACTTCATGTATTGATATCTTATTTTGCTAATATTATTTACCGACTGTAGGTTTTAATATTGTGCTGCATAAATAATGATGGTCAAATAATTAATGTTAGTCTCTCTTATGACTAGTCTTTATTTATAAAAAAAATAGAAAAAAGACAACCATTTAAAAAAGCACAGTTTTTTCATTTCATTTGAGTCCTTAAATATTCATGCAATGTATGAAAATAAAAAAATGCTGATACTGTTCTTATCATATGATAGAACAATAAATCTATCTTTCTTTATCATTAACATGACACAGATTTCTACGCAAAGCTTTATTTTATAAGCTAACAAAACTAAAATATCAGAAGGAAAAAAGAAACAGTAAACATTATCACCAATTTAGGAATGTATAGGTGGAAATTATATATAAAATAATTCATGATATAAAATATATATAGAATATATTTTTTTCAGAAAAGAAAGCATAATAAGAAACATTGTCGTGATTAACGAGTTTCAATTACTACCTTTTATGCAACTGCAGTATATTATTAAATAGTATTTCTAGATTAGTATTTATTCTTGTTTGATGTGATTAAGCAAAATAATTCCTTACATTAATAAAAATATCCATTTATATATCCGACATTAAAACTAATTTTCCTAATAGTATAATATTGGCGTAAGAGCTAAACTCAGCAAATTAAATTTATATTGTATTTAAAACTGGGATTTAAATAATTAATTCCCAATCCAAAAGTGCATTTATTTATTAAATTTTTTTCAAACAAATTCATTTAAAGAAACGCCTTAATGTTATACTGATTTTAGATGGGATTTTATTTGCAATAAACAAAAGACACTTTAACCGGAATTCTTTTAATTATTTTATTAAATGTTTACTATACATTTAAAAATGTGTTACAATAAAAATATTAAAGTTAATGTTTAATATCTCCATAAAATGAGGAATTTTTCCACAAAGCTGAATGAAACATCAATAAAAAAATTATCTGTTTGAAGTTGATAGATATTTATAAATAACAATTCTTTTTTTAATTTAAAACGCAAGAAATATCTATTTTTAAAAAGACCACACATTATTTTATTAATTATATTGAAAGTAAATTACGTTCATAGATAATATTCTCCCTTGATACTTTGTTAAAATCCTAATAATGAATTAAAAATGCAATCTTTAAATCAATGCCTTATTTTATTCTCTTCATGACAACACAGGTAAAAATCAGAAATATTTTCAAATTTTTCATGGAAAAGTTGTCCTACAAAGTTTTTCCTTTCGTTTGACAATAATACTAATTCTGAATGGATATTAATTTTTATAGGCCACATAACATAAAATATATGTAAACAATGTTCATGCGAAAAACTTAGACGAAGAAAATTTTAATTTATAAGAACAATAGTGAAATATTTATCGAGTAAAACTTTATTTTTTCATCACTTTAACATTTTAATAGAATCATGACAATACTTATGTTTCAACGTGTTTTCTTTCAAACTATATAAAAATGAATATTTAGTTAGAAATTTTCAGCATTCACATAACATATTCGTTTTGGCAAATATAAATATTGGGAAAATAAGTAGTTTTTTGTGAATAGATTAAGAATAATTCATGTTTCATAAATTTTAAGCTTTAAATAAATTCCAATTCCATTCAAAGCCATTTTAGAGGAATTTGCTTTGTTACAAACTGCTAAATAAGATAAATAAGAAACACAGATGAAAAACCCCGTTTTATTCATAATAAACAGTAATACAGTAATATCGAAACTGATTTTTTTAACTAAATGAGAAATATTAAAGTATAGATAAAATGTGCGTCATGAGAATTACTAAAATTGAAATTTGCTTATGTTATAGATTTTTGTTCCGTGTTACATCTTTCAATTTTATATTTATGTATTAAAATACTTTAAGAAACACTATATGGTTTAACATAAAAAAATTCTCGTTGAAAGACAATAATTCATCAAAGTTCTTATATTAAAAAAAAAAAAAAAACTGAAGTTTGGTTAAACCTTTCTTATACAATGATTTTTCACAATTTTAATTAATAAAAATATAATATTTTACTATTATTTTACCTAATAAAAACCATTGCGGTTGCTGATTGAAAAATAATACATATTATTGTTATCTATACATTGCTGCTGAGTAAATATATTGTATCACAAATGCATTCAATATTAATTAACTTTTGAGAGAACAGGTAAGTGTGGAAGACTATCTTTTTTTTCTAAAACTAAATCTTTCTTTTAGATTACTTTGTGGAAAAGCTATTTTGAATATTCACTGTGCGCTTACGCGCGAGATAAGAGTAATTAAAAAAAAGAATATCTAGTGATACTGCAGGAAAATGAATAGCGAACTCGTGAAGATTAAATTTCATTAACTCCAGAGACCTTTGCATGCCTGAACAGTCACCAATGGCTGTTAAAAGTATACTTAATGAGTTTTTAGTCCCATTATTAAATTTTAAATACCATCGCTAAACCTTTGTTTTCTTTGGCATCACATGTGGCTTGTGGGTGATCAAAGTATGTAATAAACAGAAAAATGAAGTTTGTGATAGTTAAAGTGTGTTATAACGCAAGGTATAAAAATAACGTTTTCCGCTCCAATGCTACTAAGTTCTTTAGAGGAATCCTTGCTTTTATTTTGTATTTCCTCATAACTGTTAAACGGTACTGCTTATATTATTATTCGATCCCAGCTGGTGGATAATTATTCATGTGTGATTTTTATTCATTGTAACTATTTTCCAAGCTACATATTTATTTTTTGGTAGGGAAGAAAGTGGGTGTCAAAATTACTGGCGGTGTTTGGTATCCGTCTATATGGTGCCTCACTAAAAAGAGATACCTGTTTTCGGTGAATGTATTAGGTATATTGATGAACTCTGTCTATAACTGTTCATAATCTGCCATTAGAAATAAAAAAAAATATCTATTTTTTGGTAAACAGAATTTTTTTACCGCGTTATATTCTACGAGTGACAAAATGGTTGAATTAAAATATTTTGATAATGATGTCACGAATTTTAACGCGTAAAATTTAAAATATTTAATTGACAAATTTTTATACGATTACACGTTATATAAATGTATAGAATAATTATCAGTGACAAATGTGTAGTTTTTCTTATAACAATTAAAGCAGTTTTAAGAAAACATTTCTTAATGCAGAAATTTTATAGTTGAGCATCTCGAATATTTATTGAAATATGTCAATTCCGGATGATTTTTACGGAATATTATTTTATTTTTTAAGGTAGACAGAATACTTTATCATGTTTTAATACTTCATTAATTTGTTTTCTGAATTCAAGTCTCTTTTTTTCTTGCCTTATCTATATTTGAATGTTTGACTTTATTTTAAATTCTTACACAATGACATTTAACATTAAAATGTTCATCGGCTTATACTTGTATATTAAAAAAATGTTTTAATTTATTAAATAACGTTTTTTACATTTTCTTCATTAATAATTTCATGAAATTTATCGAGACAGAGAATGTTTGGCAGAATGTTTTTTTTTTCTTGTAATTGAATCTATATGTATTTTAGCGCTTGATGTCAAATCATTAGAAATCAGAATTATTTTGTAAGTATCTAAATATTAGATCTGATGACAAATTCTTATTTAAGAGGAACACAAATAAAAGAGTTGATTTGATTTAACTCACATTTCATTAACAACGATATTTGATTTACGACCTATTTTTATTTCATTTGTTTCATACACCATTTTTCGTTTGTGAAGTAATTAGAACTTCTATTTGAATTGCCCGTGTTTGTTATCTCTTTCTATACTTGAGCTTAAAATATTCTAGTGAAAGAAAATGTAACCTAGAAAATTCACTGCGTACGTGCACTCTAACAGAAAAAAAGGATTATTTCTTCAAAGCTTATTCTACAGATAACCAGAAAACTATTATTTTTTAATTTCTTAGAATTTTGGAAAACTGCTTAAAATACTGAATTTATAGCAGATTTCCTGCTGAATTATTTGTCGAAGTTTGAGAAAGACTTAAATATTAAAGAATTTGTAACAAATATGAACGAGTAATAACGTAAATAAATAAAGTAATATAAGCAACTAAGCAAAATATTACATTCAGTATAATGTATTTTTATTTTTCGGGCCCATATCAATTTAAAACTCCTGATAAAAGCTTATAAGGCAGCTTATAATTGTATGCTGCTTTTCGAAATTTTTGGAAAGTATATTTGTGGTAATTCTCAAATTGTTTATACTATACACAAACCGGAATATTCTCTTTTAATGTTCTGTTAAAATAATACTTAATAAACATAAATTATTTCTTATAATATTTAGTAGAATAAACATTAAAATGATAATATAGAAAAACTTATTGGTGTATAAAACGTAAAGTCAAGTCTTATTGTCATCTGGACTTCGTGGGTGATATATCTCGAGCAAAAACGTGCTTTAGGAGTTTCTGTGATGCATTCTCCGAATGACTTTTACTGGTATATGTTTGAATAAATATATACATACGTCAAAAAACAATGCATGTGTTCTATACTTTATTTTAAATAAATCTTTGACGTATTGAGCGATGTTTTGACTATACCACATCTACATGACATGCAACAGATCCTGGTTTTTAAACTACAAGGACATCTGTCCTTCACCCTTGAGTTTCTACTCTAAAATATTAAAAGAACACAAATTTAATTTACTTTTAATACAATATAAATATGACAAAAATATAGAAAGTTCTATTGCAATATTTGTGCAAGGGATTCTTTGGAATATTACAGAAAAATGAGTAATTGTCATGAAGTCAGAATAATTTTTTTCCCACAAACATTTATTCACAACATTTGATCTTTCTGAAATAGGTAGGCTTTTAGTTAGTATATTATTTTTTTTATTTATTAAAACACAAATTTCTCCCTCTATCTGTACCAATGATTTAAATTAATCATAAAAGCTAATAGTTTGTTGTTTTACATCTCTAATTTTAAAATATTCAAGTAATATTTATGAGATATCGGGGTTATTTAACGAAAACTAAAGTCGTTGAGAAAATTAAAATTACTCATAATGGTATGTTAATATAACACGCATATATACATATACAGTTATTATAACTGATTAGGAAGATCAAGTGATAAATCTATGCTGAAATATTTAGTCTGGTTTTGAACTGCCGTCCACATGTAGATTGAGCAATTTACATTCCGCCTAATACCACGTTGGTAATTACCTACTAGTTCCTGTCATGAATCGATTATAAAGTGTTCTCGGGGGTGTTTCTGCAAAATTAGAAGACAGCTCGGAGTAACAGTTCTAATTATTTAAATTATAATGTACATCTCCATTGGGAATAAAACTAATATTTCTGGCTTTATATGCTTTTTTTTATTTTTGTATTTACAACCACATACCTTTGGGATATATTTAATTATCAGCTATTTTAAATTAATTTTCTGAAAATAGAATATCTTTAAACTTTTCGTTTGTTTTCAAAAAGTTTTATAAAAGGTTTAAAGTCAAATAAATAAATATGTAATGAGATTTTTGATCCAGAGGTTTTAATAATAACAAATATATTTCACAATTTCCCCTAATGCGAATACAATTAATTAATGATTTTAGTATATTTAACTTAACTCAGTGGCACGGCAGCCTTTGAGGGCCAAGGCCTACTGTGCCCAACTCAGTTTACGCGACCTTGGGCCCTGAGCTGCATTATCAAATGGTCAGTCTGACACTAAGCCCCCAGTGCTAAGTTCCCAAGCAAGCTTGGAACTAATTTATCGACCCACTAAAGGGATGAAAGGCTGAATCAGCCTTGTCCTCAAACCTCGAATCTCTGACGTGGAAGCGCGATGCACTAGACACTCAGCCGCTGGACTTTCAGTATTATTACGTTAATTAAAAAAATTGTCTTATATAATTATAACCCACTCTCCAAACTTCCACATTGTGTTAACTTATTTCTCATTAACTTTGTAACGTGTTTTATATTCGGGTCTTAACTAATCTTGGGGAAAATTTTCTGTAAACGGGATTTTAGTTTAAAAATCGCTTTCCGTAGAGATGTCTTAATTTATGGTAATGTAACTACTATTTAAGTGCCAATTGTTGAGTATGCGATACAATGGTTAAGGGGATTTGGAAACCTCTCTCTCTCTCTCTCTACTGACAATGTTAAATTGGCTGTTTTCGATGTACCTTATCTCAAAATCTGTTTTATGTACATGCTTGAAATTTTTCATAATATTAAAGTACATCTCTCTTAGTATACTAAAATGAGCTTTTAGCTAATTTTGAATTTTTTAAGAAATTATGAAATATTTTATCAAACATTGCGAAATTTGACCCATTTTTTACTTAAAAATTTGTAAAAATAAAATTTTGAGTGTTTTTAAAAAAAAGCTCATTTTTAGTACATATTAGACATCATTATAAATAATTCATAAAAATTTACATACCTGTGAGCAGTAGTTTCTCAGAAAAGGTACATCGCACATTAAAATTTACATTTTGAGATAAATTGATTTTAATGTATACAGTTAGACTTCTAATCGGCTGGGAAATAAAAAAATAAAAGGCTCAATTTAAAATAAAAGATACATGTTTTGGTTCATATCAGTCGTTACACTATTAAGCAAAAACAAAGTAATTTGTTTACAATTTTCGCCATTAAAATGGACGTGGCCCAAATTCAACGATTACTTAAAAATACGTTTTAAGGGCTTCTAAATACCCTAGAGGTTCAAGTAAGATATTTTTAGAACGGTTAAAATCTATACAATTTGAAAATGTAAAAATCTCAAATTGTCAAAAAAATAAGATTTTAGCTTTCCAACACCCCTTAAACGTTGATCGTTATGCTGATTTCCAAGCGTCAGTAGACAGCGACTGGTGGTCGCGCATCTTAAGATTAATATTTGACGGAGAATTCGTCGAGAAGTGATTCAATAACCAAACTTGGAGTTGACCATACTAACACGCTTCAAGAAGGATCATTCAAGGAGCTTTAATCAAGATAAATAGTTTCGATAATTTAGTTGTATGATTTCGGGTTAAGATATCTTATTGGTCCCAAAGTTAAATTATAAAAGTGCATTTCGTAAAGTGTTAAAGGTTAAAGTTCTAAAGTTTTTTTTCTAAGATCATGTCTGCTTCTTCCTGGGGCCCTCCCACGTCCGCTTTCCTGGGTCGCGACAACTTATACTAGAGTAAAACTGATATTTTTTTTCACCGGTATTTATCTAGGACATTCAATTGCAGGAAAAGTTGTTATATTAAATCTTTAAATAATATTCTGATTTAAGTTACAGAGATTTTAGATGTTTTTTTTTTTGTGATTCAACTACCAACCATTATGCAGACCTTATAAAATAGAATTTTTCAAGAATTACTTCTGATTTTTTTTTAAATGTTAAAATATTTTATTTTGATAAAACTTATTGATTCTCTGTAACAGAGGAAATTTTTCGTTTTCAAGGTAAAAAAGCAACTTATTTTTATGTTTTAATTCTACTTAAGTTATACTCCCAACAACTAAGATAAGAAGATGCTTGTAGCTATAGAGATAACTATTTCGTGCGTTTAAAGCACTTAGAGAAGAATTTCTATAAGCAAAACTTCTAAATCCAGAACTTTGTTTCACCCTCTGACCTCGAAACAGTTCTCATTAAAAGTAAGTCACGACAGTTCACACATAGTTCTTACATATAAAGATTACTTTACTTTTAGTAAAGTACAATCTTATGAAATGTTCATCCCTTCCCTGCAGAGTCGGATCTTCGTTAAAATGTTGAGAATAAGATTCTTAGTAAAAGAAAAATGCAAAATTATTTTCCCTTTAATTAAGTTGTTTAGATTTGAAATTTGTATATAATATTAAATGTTAAAAATTAATTGCATTACTTAATTGCTTTTTTTTATTTATTATGTTGTTTTCTTGCTTGCATTTGTACGTCTGGCAGCATGCATCAAGTTTAAACTTAGTTCAGATTTTTATAAAATAAAATACGGGAAAAAAGTATATTTTGAGAAATTCAAAGTATTGTTTCCAAATTCAACATACTTAAAAATAACCTGATTCGATAGCTTTGTCAAGGTGATTTTCGATCAAGTATCTTAATTATATTAGTTGCCGCCCAGTCAGAATGGTGGATATGACCCTCGCCTTGTAACCGAGTGGGTTTGGGCTCGAATCCCGAGTAAGGCATGGATGTGTATTTTCTTCAATAAAAGAAGTCGGTCTTTCGCCTGTAATGGATTACCGCAGTGCTAAACTTGGGGGCGCGCCCTGGGGGCGCGATAACCCTTCGAGGGGCGCGAGCATCTTGAAAATATAAAAGGCTTAAAAAATTATTTTTTGGAATGAAATAAAACAAAATGCTTTCTCACAAAATAAAAAATACACATTTACACTGATATAAATTATATGTATCATCTGGTTTTCCACTTTCAAAAGATTCCACTTCAAACGCTCATTAGCTATCTTTGATCCCAAAACCAAATAAAAAAGATATTTTGTTTGCTTTGCTGTAATCCCGCGATGAGAGATTTTTTATTACGTTTCTTGTAACTCTAGAATAGTACTTTTGATTATCATCTCTTTGACCTTCAAACTTACTGGTATGCTTAACTCCGTCTACTTTTCTTTGGGAAAGTTGTAAATAATATTTTTCTGTTGCTTTTCCCCCATGTAAATGAGTTTTATGATGTATGGATAAGCATATTGAGCACTTTGAAGGATTAATTCGCCAAGATGTATTTTATGAGTAATCTGAAATTGCATTATAAAAACGTTTTACACAATTATTTTTTTATAACTGACATCGATGTTTTTGTATCGAATACATTTTTCATGGGAGCGGTCGCATGAGGCGCTGAATCACTCCAAATTCTGGTAAAACTGTTTATTCGTTAACAGTTTCTTGACAGTATCCTCCGATATGACAGTCTTAATGGAAACTAAAATGAATTTGTTACATTTATGCCTCTTTTTTGAGAGTGGCAAACGGTGTTTTACAATCGAGGTACTTGTTTTGATCGAGTTCCCTTCACGACCACTTTTGTTCAAAATATTTTTCTATGAATATGCTATACTTTCCCCTACGATTAACTTTGTGGTTTTAATTGCTGTGTTGTACAACTTATTATGGTTTATAAATGTAAGTGAGCAGAATATAAAAAAATGGGCATCTGTGATCTTTTCTATTGAAGGAAGATGAAACTGATCAAGCAATTGAAGAACCTGATGAAATAATGCATATTAATCAGATAGCGAAAGTAAATATGACAAGTGATAGACATGAAACGTTTGAGTTGAACTGTAATTTTCAAATGCTGCCTAAAGAACTCTATCAAGAAAATTAAGATATCAAGAAAACTAAGAAGCCATAAATGTAACACTTCGCCTTGTCAAAAAGACACAAGCAAGAAAAGGTTATTACGTGCTATTTGTAGATCATCAAAGAATAGAAAAATTACAATAACGTGAGCAAAATATGACAGTTTTGATTGCAAATAACGTTCTTGTATTGTTAGTGAAAAGTGTCTGTGATTTATGTTCTTTATGAAGGTCACGCACATTTGGAACGGTTTCTTTAGTTTTATTGGATTTTTCTCAAATCATCAAAGAAAAATTAAAAAGTCCTTTAAAGTAGGTAAGTATATTTTTCTCTTAGTTAAATTATTCACTGCAATTGTGATTTTATCGAGCACAGAAAAAAATAATTATAAAAAAAGGATTGGGGTGACTTGGTGAAGTGATCGCGCGACCATTAACGTTAGTGTGGAGTGGGCGCCTGCTTCCCGGGTTAAAAACATTTTGAAAGTTTCTCGCTTTAAATATTAAAAATAACACAATTATTCTTCATTAGAATTTTCATTCGTTTTCTTATTTAATATTAATTCTAAATGCTAATTCTGTGAGGCTTAAAATTACAGTTCGTTTTAAACTATTTATAATAGGAGCATTCATTTAAAAAATCATTTTATATTTTTGTATGCATTGTTGTGCACTTGGTTTTACTCTCTTCTTACAATTAAGCTATTATATCAAGATTAATGTATTAATTTTTAAAAAAATAATCGCAGAACGGGTACTTCAGCCAGTGTACTTATAAACGCATCAGTACTGCACAATGTATTTTATAACTAATTTATCAATACTAATTTAAGAGCAAGTTTAATTATTATTAGTGACTTCCATGGGCTTGTCTTGCAGAGCAAAGGTTTTCAAATGAAGGCTTAATATTAGAAATTGACACTCTTAGTTCTTTTTCTATATTTAGCTGAGATCTATATTTTGTCTTCAAAGCAGCCACCGCAGAAAATCCGGTTTCACAAAGGTACGATGTTGAAAACGCAAAAGTATTTGCTTTTGTTTTTAGTTCAGAAAATTCATCATCTACTTCTGCCCAAAATTGAAAGAGAGTTTTATTACAAAATTGTCTTTTAATTTCGCCACTAGATGTGAAATCTATGAAACTTTCTTCTTCGGTAGTGGAGAGCCTTTCTGGGGTATTTTGAAATGGATCTCTCACCCATTCGTAACTTGCTATCAAGTTGTCCTCAGCAAAAAATATTTTTAAAATTTTTTGCTAACATAACTAAATGATATTCAATAGTTTTATAAACAACTTCCACTTGTTGTTCTTCAGTTTTGTAAGTTTTTACACATTTATCCGCATTTTCAAACATTTCTAGGTTTTTTTTGCTTTAAATTTCGGCTCCATAATTCTAATTTTCTACAAAAGCATTAATTTTATCACTCGTGTAAAACATATGTACATTTGATTGAAGTTGAAGATTCAATATATTTAATTTCTCAAATATATCGACTAAGTAGCTCAACTTCATCAGAAATAAACCATCTCGAAATTTCTCAGCTTCCGGTAGGTTTTCTCTTCTAGAAAAATGGTAATTTCATTTCTTAATTCATAAACACGTTGTAAAAATTTCCCGCGTGATAACCATCTTGCTTCACAATAAAATAGCAACGATGAATGCACTGCGCCCATGTCTTTGCAAAGTCCAGAAAAGATTCTTGATTTTAGGGGTCTCATTTTTATGTAATTTACAACAGTCACAACTTCATTAGCACAATATTCAGGCCAGGACTAATTTCTTTGGAAGCCAGAGATTCTCTGTGGATCATACAATGTGTCCAGATGCACAGTGGAGATTTTGTTTCACAAGTGCTTGTATACTTTTAAATCTTCCCTGACATTGTACGAGCACCATCGGTGCATATTCCTACACAATTTTTCCACTCTATATTTGCCTCGTTTATAAAATTATTTAAAATATCAAATAATGCTATTGTGTTGCTTTAAGTTTTATTGGTTTACAAAAAAAGTAGTTCTTCGCTGACATACCATCCCAAAATCGAACATACGCAATGAAATGAGCATCTTTGGCTATCTGTTGCCTCGTCAAGCTGAATTGAAAACAATTTATCACGCAACTTACCGAAAAGCTGTTGCTCTACATCTTCAGAGATATCATCAATTCGACGGGAAACAGTATCATTTGATCTGCAACTCTTTGGCAAAATTGTCTCCAAACATAGTTTCTACAATCTCAATTGCTGCAGGCAAAATAAGCTTTCGGCAATAGTGTGAGGCTTTTTACATCTGGCTATTTTATATGATACTTTGTAAGAAGTAAGTAAAGCTTTTTCATTCACTGAAAAAGTTTTTTTAAAAAATGTTTTTTGTTTTCCATATGATTTTAATTTTGATTCAAAGAACTCTCGAGGTTTGTTAATGTACTCACCATGAAGCGTTTCGAAATGTCTTTTAAGTTTATTAGGTTTCATACTGTCTGCTGCCAATATTTTGAGCAAATAACACACAGGGGCTTTTCTTCTCCATTTACTTCAGTAATGGTAAATCCAAATTCAAGTATTCTTGAGAATATTTCCTTGATTTAATTTTCGGAACTATGCTCGTCTGTGCACTTGTTGATGCTTTATTATCGTCGAATGTTCGCTTACGACTTAAAAATTTATCCATGGTTTTTGTTCCAATTTTCTGCAGTAATACTTAATAGTGTGAATTACAACTAACGCGCAAATTATAAAATGTACATTCAAGATAGATTTGGTAGCTATAGAAGCATCGAATGGACCAAGACTGATTGGAATTGTACGAGGTACAGCATTATTACATGTTTTTGCGCAGACGTCCGATATTTTGGCCAGACTCACGCAGACGCTCGCGAGAATGCCAGATGTGATGGATAGGAGAGAGCGCAACATAAAGTAGACTATTTTTCAATTTTCTGTTCAAATTTTCAATCGTTGATAACATACTTCTATTCATTCATTCAAGTTCAAATACATTTTTAAAACTTTTAGTGACACTTCATGTTAATACAGTTCTTTCAAATTTTAATTCATTAATAAATTAAAAAATGAATAAATAGTAACAAACAAAAAATTATAGTCCAAAAAGCATTTATAGAAAGGAAACCCTGTCCCCTGTAACGCAATGGATAGCGCGCTGGGCTTCTAATCTGAAGGACTAGTTCGAATTCCCCGAGATGGCCTAATTTCTAAGAATGTGTAATTTCTTCATTACTTTACTATTTTCTTACACTAATTAATTTAATTAATGAATAAATAGTAACGAAAAAAGAATATTCCAATACCCCATATAGAAAAGAAAAGGAAAAATTGCAAGGAAAATCGCTTTCTGTCACTTAACATTGTGATTCTGTCATATGTATTACATATTTGTATTAATTGAAACTATTTAATAGAAAGTAACTAAAATAAGTTTTTCTTTGTTAGCCTAAGTAGGAAAATTGACTTAAAATTTATTTTTTATATTACTTTTAGAAATGCATGATGGACGAAATAAATTTTTAATTAAATGTCATTTTGCAATCTGTCCCAATTTAAAAAATGAGAATAGGAAAAATAATATAACATTATAATTATTACTTAAAAGTAATTTGCTTAAAAATATATATTATATAAAAGTAACGTATACAAAATTTAATACTCAAAGTGCATTATTATTGCATTCAATACATTATTATTGAGGGGGGCGATGAAAATTATGATTGAAAATTGGGTCGCCAGTAGTGAAAGTTTGAGAAGCACTGTCTTACTTACTTTATTTATTTTGCAAAAGGAGTATACAAACTGTAATACTTATGTTATTAATTTGTATGGTTTATAATTAAGATCGCGTATAGTAGATTTAGCGTCAAAGTGCATTATTATTACATTCAGTACATTATTAATGGATAAAAATTGTGATTGAAAAGGGGGGCGCCAGTATTGAAAGTTTGAGAAGCACTGGATTACCGTCTCGAATGGAAAGCAGTGCGCTTCTTCTGTTATATGCTGGGATCATCATTTGTAATAAATGTCTATATTCTTCTGTTTGTGTATTCTATGTTTCTGTTCTTCCACTTGTATTCCATATTTATCGCAGGATAAAAACAACAACAATTATAATAGTTCGATCAATAAATTGAAAGTTATTATTATAATAATTCGTTCGATAACTATGCGTATACATTTTTCGAAAAGTAAAGTTCCGGTTTTAAGGAAGAAACCAAGGCAAGTGCACGATATATTAACTGCTGATAACTTGTAATTAATTTATTTTTAAGGTAAATTATTTTTCTTTGTATGTATTTGTTAGAAAGACCCAGTACAGTATTATATTTACATGGAATTTTTTTTAGAATAATCAGTTATTTCGTCATTATAAAAAAATCTTTGTGAAAATATGTTGACCCGGTACATAAGCTATACTAAAAATTCTAATAAAAATGAATACATTTATTGTGTTATAAAGTATATAACCATACATTTAATAATGAGTGCCTTGTATTTTTCGTTATTATTTAATAAAAGGGTTAGTTGCGATGAAAATGTAAATTCAACAACTAACTTTTGTTATCTAAAAACGAAACAAATCATAAGGCTCAATTTCCTTTTTTTAATTCATTTACTACATTATTGACCTAAAATATTTCAAAATAAGCAGTTCTCAATAACTCACAAATCTTCTTGTCATGAATATTTTGCACTGGGGGGGACCAAATGAAGCTTGGATGTGATAAGTATTTAAAAACCCTCGAAAATAGAACCTTTAGCAACGCATACTATAAATTCAAATCATATGCAGTGAAAAAAAAGGCAAGTTAACATCAAAAAAGAAATAAAATAAGGCAAGTATCAAACCAGATGACTACGTCACCAACTTTTCTCAGTCAATTACTTTATCTAACTTTGTTTAATGTGATTTGGTTATATGTGTGTGTGGTGAACTAAGAACTTTTCAATGAATTTTCAAATTGCCTAAGCATTTCTTGTGGTTATTTCTTTGCAAATTTGCTAGTTACCTTGCACATTTCCTCTTACAGGACATTTTTAACTGATTTTAATTCATTCGGTACATGTCGTGTGTTAAGTATATGTTGTAAATATGATGACAATCCACTTACCAGTCTTAGCTGTAGGATGTTGTTTATTGAGGAAGTTTAATTATCACCCCCACTGTATTAATGTCTAATTAGTTCACCAATCGCAATCAATCAATCATTTTCCATAAACAAACCATGTTGTTCTGAATTTAGTTCACTAAATTTAATCCATTTAACGTAAAAAAATGGCATAAACATAATTCTTCTAAAAGGCAGATTTCAGAATTATTTAACTGTTTTACCATCTGATTTCTACTTATCTGCGATATTTTTCTTTTTCAGACAAATCTTTGTTTTTCCCATGTGAATCTTTTTCCTTGGCAATTTAAGAAGATTATGAGATGAAAATTATCTTTCAGAATTATACAAAAAATAACTGCCTAAGGATTTTAAATTCTCTTATTAACTTCATAATCCTATTAAATAGGAAATATAATCCTGATATTTACAATACTTTTTTATGAGGAACAAATTACCAAATAATGCATTTTGTGCGTATACAGTATGTGTTACTGCATTTAGATATCGGAGCATTAACTTTTTTAAATATGGAAACTTGATTTATTTTGAGTCAAATATCAGTGAAATACATGATTATATTTATCCAAAAAAGGAAAAGCTTTTTTTTATTATTTATAGTTATCAGTCTAATTAAGATTCAGATCCCTTTCTTAATCTTCTTAAAAATTTTAATTGCATTTTTTTCAAATGTAAGCAATTTTCTTTCCTAGTATTGGTGATTTCTAATAGTTCACGTTCGAATTTTTTTTTCTTTTTCAGCTTGGGAGAAAAGTCTTATATAACAATTCATTTTTTACTGACACTAAACTGAGACTTTTTTTTCTTTCACGTTTTCAAACTCCCACTTTTCTGTTTTTGCCACATTGTTTATATCGCTTCTAATTGGAAAGCAACGTCTTCCTAGCCTTTTCATAATTCGAATAGTTTTTTTATCGTGAAAAATGCCTCAAACATATGTCGCACCGTATTTAAAGTTAGATATTCCATTTTGGAATCCCGAAGCAACTCTGAAACGTTTTTTTCTTGCTTGTAGTATAATTAAAAATTTAAATATTATCTCAACATTCCAGGGGCAATTTGAAGTTATAAGAGACGTATAATCATTTACGATGCGGTGTTTTTTTCGCAGATTATAAACATATATGTCTTAAGAACTTTCGATTGAGTTACTAGAATGATTCACGAAGCTTATTGTCTCTTTTAACACATATATTAATTAATTTAGTGACTTACACAACAAAATAGAAAAGGGTTTATTTCCATATCATATAGTCATATGAAAAGATAAAGTATTAAAATAAATAGTTTGATACAATGAAACCCTTGTAAAAATAAACCCAATTTTTTGCAGCTTTAAATTATTGGTCCATGTATTATTTTAATTTACATGTTAGCAAACATCTAAAAGGGTAACAAAAACATAGTCAGATTAACAACTAATTTAATACAAATAATAGTTCTATTGAGACAGTTTTTAAATAATTTCTTTTTAATGATAAATAAATGTAATTGATAAAATTAGGTAAGAGAAACATGTAAAAAAACTCAATGCAAATGTTAAGTATAATTCCTTTAATTGTGCTAGTTTCTTTTGCTAGATTTATTCATTCTGTAAAAAATATGTATTTGACATTTAAATTAGAGTAGGACTGAAAGTGTTGAATTTTCTGAATATAACTTTTTCTCCGAAGTTTGCAAATATTTCTTTATAATGATCTCTGAATTAATGAATTTAAATTAATTTAATGAATAAAAAATGTTTTGTTATATATATATATATATATATATATGTGTGTGTTTGTTTGTTTGTTATAATATTTCAGGTTATAAAATTATATTTAAATTAATTTGTTATTAACAACATTTCTGTAATTGCGTGAGCTATAGCGATTTTTTTAACTTTCCTTTAACAGTTACCATTTTGAGTGTGTGTAACCCATTTTTTTTCAAATATATATTTCCCTTTTATAGAATGAACGAAAAATAGCTTTGAAAAATATCTTGATATATTTCAGAATTAAGTTTTAATTACTTTTTTATGTGACATATATTTTACCCCTTTTCTAAAAGTTTCCAAAATCGAGAAAAAAAATATTTCTATTTTAATAAATTTAAATCGACACCTTCGCCTAGGGTATCGAAGTAAGGAAATGTGCAAATCTAATTACGTTAATTAGCCACAATTATGTGCAAAAATGCAGTGAAAAATATCCTCAAATGGTTTAGGGACATATAAAAACAAGCACTTTATTGTGTTAAATGTAACAATTTTTATGGTGTATGTTAATACAGCAAAATATTTTTTAAGGAAAGATTTATGTAGAACAAGAGTTTGAAAGAGATATTTGAAAATACGATATATACACGCAATATTAAAAAAGATAATTTGTGTTGAAAGTTACTTTTTCTTGTTATTAATTTATCATTATTAATTTGGGTTACAGAAAATCAGCTGCTGTCAAATTTTAGTTATTATAAAATGTTTGAAATTCAGTACTTCAAAGAAGCAATAATAAAACAATTATGCATTTAAGCTATAATTATAACATAATATAAACCTACAAATAAATTAATTATACACTTAAACTATAAACATTTACTACAATATTCCCTGATAGGTACAATAACTATTATGTATATTTTAATCAAACCGAAATTGTATACATTTAGAGCAAAAACTACCATAATGGTCTCTTATTTTTCGTAATATTTGACCTTGTCAACAGATAACGTTTTAAATTGAACAAATTTAAATATTTCTTAATAGATTTTACTTTACATGTTCTTTAAATCTCCCTGGATTATTAATATGGATTTTTTTCAAGTTATTTGAAGTTATTACTGTATAACTAATATATTTCCCTTATTAAATTGAAAAGAATTTGTAAAATATAACAATGTAGCCGCATTCGAGTATTGTCTTGTAGTTGTCTGATCTATATCTTGTTGCAATAGGGATTGTATAATAAATAAAGCAATGAATAAAGTTAATGCAATGGTTTAATTTTGAAAAGAAATTAATGGAGAATACTATTTAATATGTTTCTTAGAAAAATCAATCATCGAAATTATTTGAGAGAAAAATGATTAGCTTGATGGAAATTTGCATCAATGAAGAAGTAAAAGAAATTAATCTGTAAAACATTTAAAAAGATTTTTAGATCCAGATAATAAAGATCGTGATACTCAGGGACAGAGAATTAGATACCCCCAAAATGCATCTTTTAAAATTAGAAGTTAAAAATAGTCCATAAATAGCTAGAACTGTTCTCTGCAATCAGTTGCACAGGTTATATTTAATGCATACATTTCTGTGGAATTTAAAACTATTTCTTTCCTTCTGAAATAGAGAAAGACTGAATGAAAACGGAAATATTTCTGAAATGAAAGAGGAAATATTTAAAAAAAGAATTACTTTCAAATAAATTGTTTTATATCATTCTTAATACATTTGCATAAACGGTTAAAATGAAATATAGATTTTATGATTATATTATAATGAATGAATTTCCTAGAAATTAGCAAGAAAAACTGAATTGTTTAAAAGGTATTTAAAAAAAATAGCCTAAGACTTTTAAAAAAACCTGTTTAATAGATAATTTTGAAAAATATTTGATTTTGAATGAAATTTGCATGAAATTCAATTTGTGTTATATCTATAAAAATTAGAGTTTACCATTTTTATTCTAATTTTCTTGATATATATATGCATATTAATTTGCATATATATGCATATTAATAAAATGCATGCATGTATGAACAGTAGTCTCATTTATCCCATCTTCACTTATCCGACATTCTGTATTATTCAACGTCCGTTTTAGGGTTGGTTATAGGAATTACATTGAGGAACAGTATTGTATGTTATAAAAAACGTTACCAGGCACAGATGAGACCTAAGAAACCATTCTAACATCAACTTATTTTTGGGACTACATTTCTGCAAAAATTGAAAGCTAGACGGAAGCTTATAATCAGTACGAAATAATTAATGAAGAAATTGCCTATCGTCAATTGCGATTACAAAAGAATTGAAGGTCCAGCAACATTTGTTCATCTTGGAATTTCAAGTTCATTAAAGGTCTAGAAAGCGTTCGTACAATGATGCAAATAATGGGCTTTTTTTTAAACATCTTCCTATTATAACCGTCTGTTCACTCTTTCACTCAATTGTTTATGTTTTGACGGAGAAGTGAATTTCTGTTGTGTGATTTGTATACAATTGTCTGTAAAGTTAAATAAACTTTAAGTGTATAACAGTAAACAGTAATAACATTTTTTTCTCCCACATTTACTTGTAAAGATTTATGAGATCTTAAAAAAATCATTACTGAATTTGATAAAATATCTAAAAGGGTGAGCACTTGACCAGGTGAGTAAAAGCTGACTAAAATGTTTTTATTTACCGTTTTAAATGACTTGTAAAAAACAGAATAATAAAGTGAAAAAGTATTGAAATGTGTAGAAATGGTAGTCTTTTTAGAATGTTTGGAAATTATTTTATTAAATTAAAAAATACATGTTTATATCAATGATATTTATTACTAAAATACTTTTATGTATTGTTCATTTACATACAGTAAACATTACTTCGATTTTGTAATTTATTCTCTTCCCTGTGAATTAAAAAAATTCATTGTTTTCTTTGTTGCATGTTATAAGTTAAAGAAGACATGGGGCTCTTTTTTACCGCTATGCAAATTATTATATGTTCTTTTATGCAAATAATAGCTAATTCTGTACCCCTTATGTTTATAATTTATTAAATTAAAACTTTGTCTTTAAAGTACCTTAACTGCAATATATGATTTCAATATATGCCTTTTTCACTCGCTTATCTTAACAATTCGCGTCCTGAAACAAAGACTTCTTGTATTTAACTATAAATATTATCTTCAGTAAGTATGCAATTTCCTGATAAACTCTAAGAAAATTATAGGTAAATTTTTAGATAATGGTATTAAAGAGGATATTATCGAATCTGTTAAAAAATAAGTAACAACGTACTAATCAATTTGTAAACTTAATTTTCATTTGTTTGTATGTTTTACCAAAATGAAGGAATTTGAAAAAGGAACGTATGAGGAATTATCAGATATTTTCGGTGATTGGGAAGATATAAAAGATGAATATGAAGAAAATGACAATTTCAATACTTTTCCTATGACAAAAGTGCAAACGTGCTTTAAATGAAACAGTGAATATAATTCTGAATCAAAAGAAGAGGTGATTCTGCTGCAAGTAAAGCAGAAATTGATAAGTATGAATGCTATTTAACTTCCACGGTTAGATCTGGTTAAAATAATTTTATTATGTTAACCCTTTATTAGCTCATTTCTTTTTTCAATTCCTACTATTAGCTCCCACTCTCTATTTATTTATTTATTTATTTTGGTGGAACTTTCAATCGTTAATGAAATACATTTTAAAGCACTCAATTGAGCTGAAATTTTATACACATGATTATTTTGAATGACAATACAGTAATTTAATTATAATTAATAAAATTAAGTGATTTAAACTAATTATTTAAAGAATTACAAATATAACTAATTTGGCATCATTTTTGGCGACGTGTCAAAACTTGAAAATATTTTTTGCTCACGTTTTAAGACATTCAGTTGAACTGAAATGTTATATACACGAGAGAGATTGTTTTGAATAACAATGCGATACTTTAAATATAATGAATAAAAATTAATTACCTTTTGATGTTGTGATTTTGTCATATGTATATACATACTTATATTAATTGTAACTAATTAATAAAAAGTATCTAAAATAAAAGTTTTCTTTGTTGATCTAAGTGGGAATTGAATTTTTTTAATGTTACTTGTTCTATTAATGTTCTGTTAAAATATTTTTGGAATTACATTGATTTACAAAAATAAATTTATTTAGCTTATTGCCCAAAATTAATTTAATCTTGAAAACCATTTTTTGTTGGAAATATGTTTTCTACCACCCATTGGGAGGTATTCAAAGATGATTCGCATTCAAAAATGATCAATATGATTCACATTTCTTTTGATATAACTTTACATGATGTATATAATATCAAATTTACTGACATTAAAATTCATAACAAGAGTTATAAATGAGATACATTTCATATTCAAACATTAATTTCAATGAAATTTCAGTATAATGGAATCAATACATGGTGGGAGGCTGAAAGCTGTGTACTAACGTGTCTTTTCTCGTGTGCTTTAGTAAATCATAAAAGGCTAATGACATGTTTTTTGTAAAATTAGCATATGGTCACCAACTTTATTGAATTGTACATAACAGTCTTCTTGTTTCTCAGGAATTTTATGGAATATTTCCATCTTGAATATCCAGAAATTATTTGCCGTACTAGTCGAAGTGCTAACAGCACATATCAAAGATGGGGAAAAAGCTTTCCATCGACATTTAAAAATAAACTAAATTGGTAGGAAGCATACTTACCACGACCTTAGAAAGGGTTAAAACGTCTTTAGATAACTAAAATCCTCCAATTTATGTGTATAATTTGTGAAAATGATATGAATGCCTTAAATAGGCTTACCTGCCAATTTCCTAACATCACCATACCTTTTTTAAATACAATTTGATTTATGTTTAAAAGTTCAAAACATTATAAGTTAATCCTTTAATTTATTATTCTCTTTGATTATTGCCCGGGGTGAAAGGCTATTATTAACTTTAAAAATTTGGATATCACTTCCAGACTTCATGAAAACGTTACTCTGAATGAAATTAAGTTCTAAACAAGACACAATACCCCCCCCCCTCATCCTGACAAACGCCACTTGCCTTTGAATACCTCCCTAAGTAAAGGGGTGAGAGAAGAGGTATTTGAAGGAAGTAAATCCCCCAAAGGAACGCCCCCCGCATTTTCAGCGAGAAAACTCGCCGCATCAATCACTTGGAAATTCCTCGCCGTCGGCGGTTAAGGTAAATTGGAATGGTGAAACTTCTCGGCACATGAAAGTTTTAAGAGATCTCGGAAATGGAAAAAAAGTCAGGAGAAAGAGAGAGGGATGGGAATGTTATCGTCCGATTTAAGGACAGTTTTCACGGGTTGAGAATGGGAGGGAGTGTCTCAATTGTCCCGCATTTCGATAAAAACAATTATAAAATAGTTTATCGATACTTTGCAGATTTGATTAAATTATTTTTCGTTTTGTTTTACGATTAGAATGCAGATTAAATATATAATTAAATTCGGGAGTTTACAGCATTAAGACCATGTTCCTTATAAGCTAAAATAAATGCGATTAGAAATTATTTGTTATCCACGTAGGAATTAACTCCCTGGCAATGTTTAATTAGCATTTGATGAAAAATTATGTAACTTTTTTAGTGTATTAAAATTATTTAACTTGTGGACTTTTTAAATTGATGAATAGTGTCTAATATTCTTTTGACTTAAATTTTATATCAGTAAGAGTTAGATGAAGCCCGATGGCTTATTGGTAGAGCATCGCGCTTCCAAGTCACAGACCCGGTTTTCAAAATCCGGGTTGTGAAAGGTCTACTCAGCCTTTCATCCTTTCAGTGGATCGATAAAATCATTACCAATCTTGTGTTTGGGAACTAAGCAATGGGTTTTGTGTCAGACTGACAACCTAACCGGACCACCTGACCACATCTAGTAATAATGCACTTCAGGTCAAGAAAGTTGAAATGGGCACAGTAGACCTTCCTATGTATAATATAATGTGGTTTTAACATAAATACATTTTAATAATTTAATTGCAATTGCAAAATAAAAAAACAAGAATATGAAGTAAAAACTTTGTTTTTAAAAAAATCGTTTTCATTCCTGAATATTAGCAAATTTTTAAACATTTAAGAATCAGCCAAAGAAATTATTTTAAAAGTTATATTTTGTTGCAATTTTATGAAATCTAAAACCATTGATAAATTACAAAATAATTAATTGCTGATTAGAATGTATGAAGTTAATGATACATCGATAAAGTTGTTTTCTGTCGGAAACATGATGGTATATATATTTTTGTAAATATTTCGTAAATATATTTTTTGGAATAAAAAAATCAGGAAATATTTAAAATAGAAAATAAATACAAAATATCTATAATTTGCCTTAGTCTACGTCTATTCATTTTCTCGGAGGAATTAAATTTGGCCGTATCCAGTTTCGATCCTAGTGAATAAAAAAAAATGTCTTAACTCAATAATAATTTAAATTACGTGAAATCTCAATGCCGATTATTAAACTATTTACATCAAGATAACAAAATATAATTACAATATTTTCAACAACATGAAATTTTAGAAAAAAAAACTTTATTTTCAAAGAAACGGAAAAGATATTTTTTTTCTCAAATTAAAATAAATACTCTAAAAAATATTTCACACATTTTATTATAATTTTTGTCTTAGCAATAATTTCTTATCATTAATTTCTTATTTTAAACATTTTGTTGATTTCATAATATTAAATTCGAAACTTAAAAGTACGTGGGAATAATTTTTTTCAGTTTTTTATTGTGTATTTAATATAATTTATGTTAAGGCTACACGGTACCCTTTATCAAAAAAATTTTTCGAGACAGTTATAAAAATTGTTGCTTATATTTAGATTATATTATTAAGCTGATTCTGTAAGCAAAAAGTCAGATTGACCAGCCATTATTTTACAATTTTAAAAATTAGGAATTTTTGAAGTTTATTCAAACTCTTATAAAATACTCAATTTTTAAAACTTTTTTTAGTAATTTTAAGTTATTTCTGATTCTTAGATTCTTACAAACAATATTTAGTATGGATTTGAAAATCTATTCCCTTGTTGATTTTTAATAATTATTTTTCTAGAAAAACCTGGAAAAAACACGAAAATTTTTAAAATATCAACTTAAGCATTTTTTAGAAAAATAACTAGAGTTCTCTCAGCCCTAAATCCATACCAACTTTTATAGAACATACATTTGGGAGTATATACAAAAAAATTCAAGGCTCTATCTTGAGCAGGAAGAAAGCCTTAGGGATTAGAAAATATTTATACCTTCAAAATTAAAAGTCTGAGAAAAACGCATTTAAAGTTTTTAAAGTCATAAAACAAAAACTTATAATGCCCGTAAAACTCTAATTTTTTAATATGTTATTTTCCAATGTATGTTCTACATTAAAACATTATTTTTATTAAATATGAGTGAAAATTATATTTTTAATTCAAAATATATTTTTGCATAATATTGATAGCATTTGTTAAGACGTCAGTTTATTCAGCTTTATCTTAACCTAATATTTCACAAAAGTTTTGAAACACGAAGCATTTATATAGAAAATAATAATGATACTAAGTTAAGCTAAAAATATATTCAGGTTTGCTCATAAAATTTAATTTTTTTCAGTTTTAAATTGGGGCAGTTTAGGAAGTTTTAGCTCTTGTCGTACGACATTAAAACACTAAAACATAGTACTACAATATGTTTAGTATAATGTAGTTTGGTACAGCAAGGAAATATTCAGTAATGTCTGCAGCATTTGAATTCAGAATACTAGTATTTGGAAGTCTAATTGCAGAATCAGCTGAGGACTAATTTTTAGATACATAATTTTAAGTCGTATTCCATCTCTTCGAAATATTGTTTTTCACGGTAACCCAGAACGCATTTGCCATGGCATTTTCTCTACAGGAAAAAATTAATGATAAAGCTTTTAAGTTATATAAACTATTTTTAAAGCAAAAATTGGCCATGAAATTAATCTTTATTAATTAATTATGAGAACTCAAAAAACTCAAATATAATAAAGCAGAAATGATTTTAGTAATAAAAATTGGAATTAATAATCATTTCAAACTAAAAGCTCAAAAATGTTTTTAATTAATTCAACTTAAGTGTGAAAAAAATGCTTTGAAAGGAAACCGAAACCAAAACCATAGCTCATAAAACTTCAAATATCTTAAAAACTAATTTTCTAACAGATCTGAAATTTCGTGGCAAGCATCTCAATAATATAGGCCACTAAAACATGCAAACAAATTTTTTCGGTAGAAATTAAATTTTTAGGGTAATGTGTAGTCTTAAAACAATCGATTGTTTTTATCTAATGTGTTTCAAATCAAGTGCTATAACATTAATCCGAAATATTTGTCAGGATTTTTACTTATTTTTCCAAATCACTGAAGTAGTCAATAACTTTTAATTTAAAGAACATAATTTCATTAAAAACATTTGTTGTTAGACATTGCTACCAAACAGCAAGATTTATACGCATACATGCATAGTTATAATGTTTCTGAGAAATGAATCAATATCACCACATATAAAGCAACCAGGGTAGTGCCCTCTGTAAAGACACTATTCTGAAGTGTAGTAATTGGATGAAGTGTAGATGAGACTTATTTCAGTATTTAAGTTTAATTAAAAAGCAAAATAGATATTTATATTAAAATTATATCTGTTAAAATAAAATAATTTTTTGACATTTATATTGTGTAACGGAAAACCTATGACAGACACAAAAGTATTCTTTGTTCACTATGGAGTTTTTAAAGTATTAATTTGTCAACTAGAAACTTTTAGAATCATATCCTACCTTTATTATTGATCAGAATACGATGATAATGCAAGATTGCGCCATCTTGTTTTAAAAACGTTAACTTTGAAAGATTTTTAGGAGATAAAGTAGTTATTTCCCGTTAGGTGGGTAGGCTAAGAATTGAATATCACGAAATATCTAGGAGGGCTAAAGATCATTACGAAATAAAACCACCGAGAGAAAATTTAAGCGAATTTATACATATATGTGTGTGTGTAGATAGATAAATAGATAGATAGAGAAAGAGAATTAGATGGTAAAACATCATTTAGAGGATGAAGTTAATGCTGTTGACATGCATTTTATTACACTGTTAAATATATTTTCTTTTTTAAGTACTTAAGAATTTTGCTAAGTTAAATTCTTATTGTAGGTTTATTGTTTATTTCAATGAGTAACATTATACATTATTACAACAGACATTCAATTCAGCTTATTGGTTAGAAGTAGTCCTTTCGCATATACGTGCTATTTTTAGACTTGGCTTCATTTTTCTTTCTAAGGTTTTCTTCACTTAATTGTACTTTTATGTCAAAATTTTTTGCTGGATGGGGAAGGTCAGGATCCTAAAAAGCAATCTTAGCCTATTTCACTGTCCTGATACAGAGTACCAGCTCTAGAAAAATAATAGTTTTCCGTTTTGATCTATTTACATTTTTTAATGTCTACTTATTATTTGGAAGCTAAGAATGAATGTCATTCATTCATAGCTTCGTAAGAATTACAAAGTGTCTTTTATTATTTTATTTTATTATACTATATGTATCTATATATATGTAGTACAATAAATATGTGTTATTTCGGGAATAAAATTGCTATAAACAAATAGCTGAAGATGTTACTCTCATAGAATACAAGAACGCAGTATCAAAAAAAATATTAATAACATTCCATAATCAACTAGTTCACTTCCCCATAGCAGAAATGGAAGCAGAGAATGTAATTTGAAAATGGTGTCAATTTAACGGCAGCCATCAGCTGAAAGACATTTTCCGTGTATCTCGAAGCCAAAATTAGCTAAGAATAAAACACCCTGTGAACATAATCTCCTTTTAAGCCCTTCTGAAACAAGCCCTTTCCATTGGGTGGAAGTTGAAATTTTCTTGCAGCACCAAAGGCGGTCATAGTTAAAGACTGATGATTAATTGGAAAAGCACAGGCGTTAAAGCTTAGAAATTATTATGGCAATATTTGCGTAAAAGGAAGAGAATTTCCTGACAGCAGGCATTAATTTAGTTCGCGAAAATCATGATCAGTTACGTTACCTGGGTTTTTGAAGATTGGAGTTATACCACTTGTCTTTAAAAGAAAAATATCGTAAGCTACCATAATAAGATTGGTTGGTGTCGGTTTTTTAGGAAGAAAATGAAAAGGATGGTGTCAGATATGTTTTTCAATTGCCTGTGATTTAATTGAAATATTAAAATTTTAAATGATGTAACACATAATAAGGGAGGTATTAAGGACTTTTAATTAATTAAGGATACTCTATCAAGTTTTGAATTTCAGTTTTCCTTCTTATAGTAATTATGTATGCATCCAGGGAAATTTTTGCTGACTTAATTTTAAAAGTCTTAGATTTAAAAGAAAATAGTTTAAGCCAGTGGTTTTACTCAAACTGTTAGTTAGTAAATGTGTAAATCTATTTGAGGGGAGGAGGGCGAGCTTATCGAAAATAAAAGATTTTATAAAAATTATTAATTTACTGTAAGGAAGCAAAACAAAATACACATTCTGACATAATAAAAAAATAAAAAACATATTTATATATGGCACAGTATTCTTATAAATGTATTTTATAATACACAATGTACTTGATATACGGAATGTAATATTATGTTGCTTTAATTCTTTCATTTCTGTAATATTATTAAATTACTGCTGTCTTTCGTTTATTAAAACTAATTTGTTTTCCCGATTACTAACATCAGAGCTCATGCGAATTTAATTTAAAAACTGTGTCACAGCTCAGAATTAAAAACTTCTTTAAGTTTTGCATGGGTGGTATGTGATTTTAAAAAAATAATGTGAATCTTAAGTTTTCCGCAATATAAATATCAAGATTCCAACGTGCAAAATCTTGTAACAAACTATGTAAATATTTAAAAAAGAAAGTTGCTTACGCATAGAGTAAGGAACGTCTTCTGGAAGGTACTTAAATATTCAGTTCATCTTTTTAAAAAATAAAACTTAATCTTATGAAATCCTGTATGAAAAAAAGAAGAAATTAACTTTCCAATAGCGTGAAATATAACAAAAATAAATAAATCATGCATCTGAAAAACGGAGCAATAATCTATAGCAAAACCTTTCACCTAAATATATTCAGAAGAAAGCTAAAAGTTATGCTAAAAAGAATATTCTTATTCTGAAAGAACAACACCTGTGTGAAATGTGAATCTTAAGAAAAAAATTTCTTTGCTTCTTCTTTGTATTTTGTAAGTATAAATTTTGCTTTTTACAATGTACAGCAACTGAAGAGACTTATTTTGAACCTAGAAAAAGTATCTTTGATATTTCCATATGCGGATAGAAGCATTTATTTTAAAACTGGACGCTTTCCGTTTGATTAGAACTATAAGTTCACTATTGAAAGTTCTTCACATTTTTTTTTGTTACAAACCAGTATCTTCATATTCGAAACATAATCCAATATCAAAAATGGTTTGAAGCTGTTTCCGAAATACACATTCTTTAATTGGTTCTTTTTTATTTGAACTTTAGAGGTATGAAATTCTTGAGAAATAAAAAATATACACTTAATACAGAATACTATTTTTAAACATATATTATGCAAAATTACTTTTTTTAAGAAAGTGAATACTTATAAGTTGTTCTTATCTGCATTTTAACATCTTTTGAAAAGTTTCATTGCTAAAAAAATAAAATAAGACCTTATTAATCTAGGTTAATTCTTTTCCAAATATTTTTGTGTTAAAAATGTAAGGACACACTTATTCTATTCCTGTTTACAAGAAAACCTATGTGAGAAATTCAGTGAATGCATGTGACTGCCATTTTAAATTTGATATGAATACTATGATTTTACACTTTGTTTGAATTAACGTATATTTATTAAAATTCTAAGAAGAGTGTAAATAATTTTCACAACTACTGTAACATATGTTAAGTAGGTACAGTTCTTTTTAAGTATTTAATGTAAAAAAAGTATTTGACAATAGTAAATAAATACATACCTCTCTTACAATTTTAATAATGCTATATTTAAATTACATTCATTCTGCATAAGTTTTACGAAAAAAAAGTAAGAGCATTTGTATTCTTTTTGTCAATTTTTGGTTGTTTTTACTTGCAATGGCATCTCAATCATTATTTTACAATTCTTTACATTAATACATTATATCCACTTTAATTTTCTTTATGTCTTTTTCCTACGAAAAAGACAACTAAGTTCCTCCAAATTGTTTCTCAAGTAAAACCTGTGATGCGCTAGTGTGAGGGAGCTATTAATTGCCTATTGACTATATATATATATCGTATTTATTTGAATCTAAGCCCTACCACTTTTTCCAACCATAATGCTACTGGATATGGTGCAAATTAGAAGGCTGAAAAACTCGGGAAGTAAGGGAAATCGAACATGACATTGCAATTACAGATTCATCAATGCATTTAAAATGAATTTAATACTGGTAAAATAAATTAATTTTTCACTTACTATTAGTTCTCATTTTAATTTTTTGTTTAATTTCATAAATATCGGATATCAATTACCCATTTTACATTATTTCGAATTTTTATTTTTTATTTTTGTTTTTTGCAACAAAATTTGTCTAACATTATGGGGTGCAAGCGTGTGTCGCTTTTCTTTACGATGTGTCACGAACACGATGCAGATGCTTTTTAATCCTCTCGTTGTACCTTTTGGAAGTATTCGAGAGGAGCTATGTCAATGGACTCCATAAGAACAATCAGCAGTATTTTTCGACTTCGCAATACACCTGTTTTACGATTTAACCCTTTATCTACCGCATTATAATTTACTGCAGTTTTATTTTTTTCCATGCAATACTTTTTTGAATCACTACATTGAAAATTTAGGGATATACATAAACAAAATCCTCAACTTTGGGAAATTTAATCCCCGTCACAGCTAATCAATTAATTAGAGATATTCAACTGTAAGATTAATTTTATAGACTGTTGACTTAAAATAAAGAGTCAAATTGTTTCTTAATGTCTTCATTAACAAACAAAAGAAATAAGACACTTCTCTTTTAATATTAACTATTTTTTTCGGAACAAAAATGACAATCTTCGCCGTCAGCTGAAAACGCAATTTCTGCTGTAAAATTATTCACCTTCCCCGCTAAAATACTCATCGTAGTACCCGTACTTTCATATATCTTGGAAGAGGGGACTTAAAAGAATATTCCTGCTAATAATCGTCAGAGTATTCGTAAAAATGGTTGTTCTATGTTATTTTAAGGTGAGTGGTACTTATAAGTACCATCGGTAGATAAAGGGTTAAAGTACTATGGTATGTTGGACTCTTCCATTGGGATGACTGCAACTAGGTTGCATGACTCATCACCAGAGGGAATTATACTGAAGGAGATGGGGTTGATATTTGCACATATATATCTAGCAAGATCTCCAAAATAAATTATTTTCATCAGTCACAAGCAGCTTTAGTACGAAATATGCTAAGATTCCCTCATATCCTCATTTAAATTAGAATGGACTAATCCAAAGCTGGTTATTGCATTTCTGTAGCGGTATGATTCGATGATCCTATATTTCCAGGCTTCTCACTTGACCAATGATGCAATTATTTCTGAATGTTGAGGGACGGTCTGGGAGCGCAGAACTCTAAACTGATGTACATCTACTTGTAAAGAGATTTTACCATTCCTTTATCAGTGTGTTGCCCATTACATAGTTTCCAAATATTGTTGAAATTTGCGAATCTTCCCCCCTCTCTCTCTCTCGTTTCCACTTATAAATATTCTTTCACACAAGATTTAATGTTATTTTAACTTTTAAATTTTTACATCATTTTGTCGAAGAAAACTCTAACGGTTCTCTCTTACTTCCTGTTCATCGGTAATCAGATGGCGATTAACTGCTTTTGAAAATGGTACAAAAAAAAGAATAAGCAGGCAAATTTGTATTATCTGCCTACCTATACAAGACCACATTTTACCAGCTTATTTTATTTGAGCGAAAAAGAAATTAGATATATTTTTCTTAATTCGTGTATATGAAAATTCTACTTTTGAATAATCTGTCAAATGGAATTTTTTTTCTTCTTAAAATTTCCTATTTTATGTTGTTTTTATTTTAAGATTTAATAGTTTCTAACTTTTCTCTCTATACATCGTCATGCATAATCTATAAGATAATTGAATGTTCGCTTTTCAAAATGCAGAATTCAGAACATATTGAAAAAATATATAAATATTTGAAATCATTAATTCTGTAAAACCACAGAACACGTTGGAATACATAATTATGAGATTATACAATGGGAACCTGGGAAACACAATTACATAAGCATAAAATCATCTGAGCAACAAAAATTATACTACGGGGGAATTAAGTTTCAAAAATAAAATAATTAGGTTTTTTGTTGTTTTTTGTAAGTTAGATCTTGTTCTTTGAATTTAACAAATGAGAGAGATTCGGGAACATCTTTAAGTGGGCAATTTTTTATTTGTTTTATTATAAATACGCAAATAAGGAACAATATTACCTAAACGTGTTCCAAATATTTGCTAACAATGATACTAAATACTTTTAACTGTATATGCTCAAAAGGATAATTTAATTGATGACATTTTATGAGAAAATGAATTTTCTCAGATTTAAATTTTTTTGGAAAACGTATGACATGAAATATATTTTATAGTCAATGTTTCCAAATTACTTCATATTATTTTTATCATGTTATATACAAGAAGAAATTCCAAAAGAACAAAATATAATTTACAGAAAAATAATCCGTAAAATCTCTTTAAAATATTTATAACGAGCGCATACATTCCCATTTAAAGAGTGTTTTTTTTTCTGGTATAGAAGTTTAAGTTGGCATTACTTTCCAAGATGGCGACCGATTTAACAGCTGTCAAGTGATTTATTCTCAGTTTGGTTTGGCAATTCATCAAAACGATCATCAAGCAAGGCGTAGATTCGTCGAATGGGCCCAAAACAAGATTGCCGTTGTTCCCGATTTTCATAAGCGAATTTTGTTTAGCGATGAAGCGCACTTCTGATTGAATGGCTACGTCAACAAACAAAACTACCGCATTTGGAGTGAAGCTAATCCACAAGTGTATGTCGAAACACCGTTACATCCAGAAAAACTGATTGTTTGGTGCGCTTTATGGGCTGGTGGAATCCTTCTTCAAAAACGATGAAGGCCACAACGTTACAGTCAATGCTGATCGGTATAGAGCCATGATTACTAAGTTTTTCATTCCTGAATTGAACAATCATGATGTCCAGGAGCTGTGGTTCCAACAAGACGGCGCAACATGTCACACAACTCGTGCCACAATCGATTTATTGAAAGACACGTTTGGTGACCGCCTAATTTCATGTTTTGGACCTGTGGATTGGCCTCCAAGATCTTGTGATTTAACACCGCTAGACTATTTTCTGTGGGGCTATGTATAGTCATTGGTCTATGAGGATAAGCCACAAGCGCTTTACCATTTGAAATACAACATTCGCCATGTTATTGCCGATATACGGCCACAAATGTTGGAAAAAGTCATCGAAAATTGGACGTCCAGATTGGACTACATCTGAGCCAGCCGTGGCAGTCCTATGCCAGAAATCATATTTAAAATGTAATGCCACAAGATTATCTTTCAAATAAAAATAATTCATGTCAATCGAATAATACATCGTTGTTTTATTGCAATTTAAAGTTCTATACCTCTAAAAAACACCCTTTACATCCATTTAACGTTACAAAACTTTTCATTTGTCCATAAAAAACAAGTAATTTGAGTTAATTGATTACAATTTTGTCTAATTAACATTTATTTTATTATCAGACATAAGTTGAATCTCGAGTTTATGACCTATTTCCACAAGAAGCCCATAAGCAGAAAACTGGTGTTTCCTTCAAGTTAAAAAATAATAGATTCAGAAATACTCCCACAACATAGTACAAGAGTTAAGACAGTAGTTACAGTTCCATTGCTATTTTTGTTATTTAAGTTGTACTCTCAATGACGATGTCAAAAACCACTGTTTAGTTTCAGGGTGATATTGACTCAACCTAAATAAAAAAATGACATTATCTTAGCTTTGACTTATACCTTATTCAAAAAATATATCAATATTTTTTATTTAATAAATTTTAAGCGCATGATCTCAAGTGTCTGTGATTCAAACTTCACGATATTCATCTTCTGCACATTTCTAAGTATGGAGAAATTTATAATATCGACACTATATTTATGTCTATGAATAACTGATTTTAGTCAGTATTAATATACATGTCAGAATTACAATATATCATAATCAGTTATTTTATAGCTAATAAAAAACGTTTGTATGAAGCTTTTTACGAAAAATTCGTCCTCATTTTATTTTTGGCAAGTAATAAACACAGCATTAAAATGGAATATGAAGATAAAAATGAAAGTTGTACCCTCTGCCAAAATTAACTAAGGAGTTTTAGTGAATACGATATAGTTAAATTTGGCTTTATATTAGAAGATAGAATTAATTCATATCACGATAAGAGCATTCCCTTTTCTTAATAAACTGATCGAGAATCGAACATCAATTTATAGAAATAAAAATTGTCCCCTTTTTACTCATCACTTCCTAAAAGTGCCATGGCTCCCTTTTTAAAAAAGAAACATAAATGTGTATCAAGAGTTATAAAAAGTGGCGCCGAAACAAAATAAAAAAAGGAAGTGAAGAGGGTAAAAAAGGAATTCCTATGGCAACATTAGTGGAAAATGGCTCATTCGTGTATGATTACCACTCTTCCAACAGTCAAGGGATAATGAGCGAAAAAGTCACTTAAGGTAAACTTTTCTTCACTCTTCCATAACACTTTGATGATCTGCTAAAAATAACGAAAAATTCGTTGCTGAAGGGGTGCATGAAGCACTTAGGAAAAGCAAACTATCGATCGAGTCTTAGATGGTATCGTTCTATGAGGTGCGCCGCATTTAACCATTGTTATTCTGTGTTATAATCTGATTCCATTAGGTGGTTGTTATGATTCTCCCGATAATACCCGAAGTAGATGGATACCAGGCTAGTGAATAACCGGCTTTATCGCCAAGGAGACGATGCTCCTTTTCTTAGCCGTCTTTTCTCATTGTCCTGAGCAGTTACAGTTCTTATCTGAGTTCCTAGATTGCTTCGTAAACACTCTGTTCGTAATAAATGATCGATAACGTATAGAAAGAGGTTTACCCAGCGTTATGGGATGGTCTGATTGAAAATAATTATATTAGGATATTTCTTAGTTCTGCATTAGTAGAAAGATTGTATGGATGTTATTCGTTATCTTATAGGTCAGAGGTTCTCAAACTTTTATGTCTCGTAGACCCCTTGCCAAGTTTTTTGTCTTTGGGTAGACCCCTTCTTACCTAATGTTAAATTTTTATACGTTTATCAACTTAAAAAACCTTTTTGACAGCTAGTATAGAAATATTTACTTTAAAAGATTTAAATTTTTAACTTATGTGAAATATAGTGCTTAAAATTTAAGACACACATGTTAATTTTCAATAAAAATTTAATAATTCATAAAATAACTGTTACATAAAACAACTGAGCAGCAAACAAAACAATGCTTTTAATGCGAGGGATTGATCTGGCCCTTCAATAACAAAGTTTCACATTTGCATCCATTTTGACTAGTTTTACACTAAATCTCTTTGGTACCATAATTCAGGATAAATAACAGGTATGTCTTTTTTAATGCCAAAATTGCTGACATCCGTGTCTAAACTTTCCTTTAAGATATTCGTTAGTACCTATACCAATCAATTCCTCCTGAAATATGACATTTATTTTCCTCAATGTGACCATATGATTCATTGATTCCTGTGGTATTACCATGGTCAAAGCATTCTCAAACCCAATTTCAATATCTGAATAGAGGGCATTTAAATGTTGAACGTAGTTTAAAGCATCCTCTTCCTGGCGGATTGTCTGTGACAAAATGAGAAACTGAAAATTCGTGATGTTCAGTATTATACTCCTTAAACTTATTTATGGCAAGAGAAACTGAAACGATGGTTCTCTTTTTAATAAAATATATGCTTGTTTTAATTGAATATAACTGCAAATTAGCCTCATTAAATTTAGTAAATAAATCTGTTAAAAAGATAAAATCTGGTTTCCACTTGATTACATTTTCTTTTAAAATTAAATTCACATCTGTTTTAATGAGAGCCACAATCGTAGACCACCATTTACACCTCATGAGCCCCTAAATTATTTTTACTGACGTGGACCCCTTGCAGGTCGTCATAGACCCATGAGGGTCTATAAAGACCACTTTGGGAGTCACTGTTATTGGTCATAACAGGATTAAGACGTGTTTTGGTCGAATTATTTCTATTAATTTAAAAACTTATAACTAACTTGGGATTGCTGTGATTCCATTTGTTGAGATCAAGTAACGTCTATATACATGCAAAATAATCTTATATGGGAAAAATTCAAAATAAAGAAAATTTTATTCGATCTTTAGGATTGTTTGTTGAACTTTTCATAAATTGTAAAGTAATGCAATTAATGTTTCTTAAAAAAATTAGTAGGGTAAAACTTTCTTAGAATTGTTTAGAACAATAATGTTTAATTGTCAAAAGATTTATTTAGGTCTGTGAAGAGAGTAATACATAAATTTCGATGTCATAACTTAAGACAATTTGATTATAATCAGTTGAACGATAAGAAATAAAGTTGCCATTGTTTGCTAATATTTTTCTTAAATAGTTTCTCTTTATTATTGTTTTAACAATAATTAAGACTTAGATACAATATAAGATAGATACTTAGAAACAAATACTAACTAATAATTATAACAGCACAAAAAAATTTATGTGTGCAGTATTCTTGTATGAAATTTGTGGGTTACGTATAAACAATAGCTTATATTTATATTCAATATGAATGCTGTGTATTCAACAGCCATATGCTTATCTGCTATTACGTAAAAGTCTGCAAAAGATAGGTTATTATCTACAGGTAAGAAGCTCTAAAACTTCAGTTCCCTTCATATTTTCTTCTTATTACGGAGAAAATAATATTACGCATATAATTTATTAGAATTTTGTTGGTGCATATCATCTAAGTGATTGAAAAGTACTTTATTACTTCTTTCTAAATATTATTTATAAATTAAAAAAGATGCCAGATATAGTTTTAAACTAATTAAATACATCCAATTATTCTACATAGCTTTTTTAAATAAATTTTAATTTCAATCAATTCCACATTTCATTTTAAGTAACCAGTGTTCAAAATGTAACAAAAAAAGATCAAAGAAAGAAAAAAAAAATTTATATCGAAAGGAAGCAAAACCTTGTTCAACAACTTTATTCATATTTAAAATGTTTCTTTTTATGTGTGTTATAATTTTTTGGTAAGGTAATGCAAAAAATAATAATAATAAACGAGTTAAATATTTATTTATATTGTAGATTGAAATGATTTGTAAATGGAAAAGGAATAAAACAAAATCCATATACTTGGAAGTATTCGAACATAAAATAAATCGTATGAATTTAAAAATTATGTGTTACACAATCTACATAATTATTTTAGACGTTCAGAGTTAAATTAATTTTCGGATACTCATTGAATCTCACATTTAAGTAAAAAAACTACTTTAACTTGGGATAAAAATCAACTTAAAAAAGAGTAAATTTAATTAAAAGTAAGTAAGGTTAAATTAGATTTCTATGTATAAAATTAATAGGACTACTTTGGGATGCAAAAAAATGGGACATTTAGTACCCTTGTCTAACTTAATGAAAAGGATAAGAAAAATATTATACTTTACAGGAAACGAAAATAAAAATGAAAAAAGGTAATATTAAAATCTTTTTATGTACCATTTAAATTTACGGTAATAATGGAGATTCAATATCTTAACAGTTTTTTTCTATACAAAAACTCACAATTACACTTTTATTTTTATTTTAACTAGTTGGTTTTATTGGTATACAAAGAATATGGAAAACAGAATATATATATATATATATATGAATATGAATATATCAATTATAGACACACAGTATCCCTATAGTTGACCAAAAACTAATTATTGACGTTTCATAAGGTATTCTATGCATTCATTCATAACATTCAATGGTATCATGAATTGCAAGAAGAAAACACTTATTGAGCATTGAGCTTCTAATGTCTGGTCCAATGAAAATACCCTCTTTTATTTTTAGTATCTGTCAAAGAGGAAACTGTTCGTATAAGTATTTAAAACAATCACTACATTTGGAAAGTGCCCACGCGAATTGTTTTATGAGACCCAACTTTATTTGAAATGGTAATATCATTTTTTTCTTCTTTAAAATGAATTTCTGGAAAAGGCTTCGGAAGCCAGTTTCAAGAGTTGTATTGGTCAGTGCTCTTTCTCCAGGGTTCACAAATTGCTTGAATTTCCCTTTTACAATCAAAACATAGTAATTTAGCGTGACCTTCTTGATGACCAATCAGCATACGCTTTATTTTAAGGTGCTTAAGGTGTAAGCAAATGCCCGAATTATAACCATTGCATTCAATGCATGTATGTAAAACCTTTATGTGTTTTTGTGACTTTCTTTAGGTGATATACAGGTTAAGTTTATTTGCCAACAGGTACAGAAATATGTTTATTACCATTATGTGAAATAGCAACCTGGAGGATCCTTTTGTATAAATCGATAAACAACTTCCCTTCATCATCTTCATATTTAACATCAAACTTGAGTATCAATCCGGCATTGGTACTTAGTAAACTAGGTTATATTCTTGTAAAAAGGGAGAAGTATATTTTTGCTCTCAGTTTCTGTACAAAGCAGTACGTATTCGAGCAGCTGCCATTTTTTTCTGTCGATCAACATGGGGTCCAACATTTCAGTGAACTCCTCAGATAATCCTAAAACTCGTTCTAAATAATTAAGCTCTATTTAAGAGAGTAATTAAGGAACATCATCATCTACACCATACTGAAATTTTTCATCAACACTGTCCCAATTCGAATCCAGTGATAAATATTCTAAATATTTCGGAATAACAGGAACTCCAAGGTCATGTTTAAAGAGTCACTAAGCAGAATGCAGATTTGGATATGAAATTCTTTCCTTATTTATAGAATACCCATAACAGTCACATGAGCTAGAAAAAAAATTTATCTGGGTATTTTTTTAGATTCTTTTTTTCCATATAAGTGGAACTCGAAATTCAAATGGGTTTGTTTGTATATACCCTTTTAACTTTGTTATGTCCTCTACATAAATATAACAACCAGTTTTTGGCATCCTCGACTTATCCTCCTCTCCCAATTTTACTCCGAATTTATACCTTTTTTATGAAATCGGTTATCTTCTACTGATATTCATTTCAATACAAATTCACCAAAAGTGTAACAAACATTATCAGAGAAATAACTCGACGCATATAGACACAGGAATCATGCTGCAGTTAAGAAGAATTAAATTAAAAGATAACAAGTTACAATTATTAAATGTAAAGAACTATAGCAGCAACAACGAGCAACCTATTGCTGCCTAATTGAATCTGCAAAGATGCCTTAAACGCCAACTGTGAACTATATAACATTTTGTAAAAAATAATTTAAATTAAAATTCTAATATGCTGAGAGTTTAAAGAAATAAATAATATATATGGTGTAGAGACTTAAAAAAATGCCACGAAAAATACTCTACTGACTTGAGCTTCCATCTAGAAGAGAAAAATTGAATATGTAAAAATGAGCTGTGTGTGATACACAATTTTTAGCATAGTTTTTATGTTTTGTGTCTATAATTACTTTTATAAGAGTTAACCTAGTTTAAATAAATTTCATTGCACGACTTGCTTATTTTTAGGCTAAAACACGATGGGTGTTATAAGGTAAATAAGACGCATTTTTAATAACAGAGCAGAAACCATATTGGATATCTCTATACTAAATTTGTTACAAAATGTGAAATAGTATCGCATAAAATTTAATAAATTAACATCTGAGATAATTTATTTTTGCTTCTAAAATACCTAATAAAAGATTTATACTTGTAGCAACAATTTTAACTCTTTGAGAGAATTGTAATGACATCAACACGAATCTGCTTGGGAATTATTTGAGATATTTTTTGGATAATAGAAATTATCTATATTTCTCCCTTTTGAAACATTGTTCTGTTGAACATCACTTGACCAGTTTGTATAAGATATTTGAATTGACTACAAATTTTAAAATTAAATATCATAGAAAAATAAATGACTTTCTTAAAGTTGTTCTAGATAATTTCATATTAGAGTCAAATACATCTTATGCTTTTTTGTAGATGTTATTACTCAGATATAAATATAAAATCTGTTTTATTTCGTAAAGATATAAGCCAGAACCGGTATGATATATACTAATATTACATCGTATATGTATATTTATGGTTGCCTTTTTTCCATCTCTACTGTTTCTGTGGGTTCCATGTGTTATATAAGAAAAAAAGATGAAAAATAGAGCTATATATTTAGACAAGATATTGACTCAGAAAAACCGATTTGAAATTGTTCAAGAAATTTTCAGACAAGAAGAAAAACCATACTTTTAAAGTACTCTTGTTAGAATTCTTTTACGCGTAGTGAAATAAAAATTCGACCACCAACTTTCAGGACAAGACGGCTCAAATACCTTCAAGATAACAATGCGACGCTTTTTCTGAGATTATCAGGAACATTTTTATGATTGGTTTAGTAAAGAATAGTTATTTTCAAAAAAAATTGTGAAGTTATTGAAATGTAGTTTGACATTTTGTCAATGTTTTCTAAAGAAAGTAAAGTTAAAAAGTAGGAAAAGACATGGAACAAACTTCTTACACAGAATTTCCTATGGTTTTTTCATGTTTACAAGTTTGACGTATGGATTTAACGCTTTATTGTTATAAACTTCATTCTTCATTTTTTACCTTATTTATATGTATAGATATATAAGTATTATAATTTATTTTTTTCTTAATGGATCAGGCATAAAACTAATTTTCCTTATAAATTTACTGCATAATATTATGATTTTAATAACTCATTTTATTATATGAGAAGAGGCACTTCATGCATGAACATTTAAACAGTTTGAGAACATTTGATTACGTTAACTTTTTTTAATACTAATTTTTAATATTTAATTATAAAAGTAAATTCAAGCAATTTTTAAGTCATAATGAAAACAGATAATTCATTTTTAAACTAAGCCTAATTATTTGTTTCCTGAATGCTGATATATTTGCAAATTCGGCAGAAGACATTTTTATCTATAAAAAAAGGGAACATATAATATATTTTATATATATTTTACAACTCATTTTTCTCACGCATTTTGATATATTCGTTATTCTTCAAATGTATAATTATTTTATTTAGTAAAAAATAGAAAAATTTTGAAACAATTTTTATAGATTCTTAAGGGTAATATTTGTTTTATTTAACGAAATATGAACAGTCAAGCTTGAATTTTTACAATAAACTTTCAGTTTAAATTACGAAATTTATTTTATGATTTTCCTATTAATTACCTTAAAAATAGTTAATAATTAGTATTAATAATTATAATTTAATACTTAATCGTTATAATTTAATAAAAATTTAAATTGCATTTTATCAATTTTATTAATTGTAATGGAATCGCTTTTTTTTATAGTATGTGTTTTTGAAACATTGTCATTGAAAAACTACTTTAAAGGATTTTTACGTTCGGAACCGTGATTTTAAAAAAGCTCATAGATTGATAATTTTCATGATATTTAGTGCCACTCAGATTAGAATACATGCATAAAATTGTTTTAAGGACATCTTGGCAAAAAAATTATTTAAATATAATATTTTGGCAAAAAATTAACTTTGAATAATCTTTTTCCTACTGTTCTCTTTTTGTGAAAAATGGTTCTATTATAATAATATTTTGCCTGTATATAGCTCAGACCTCTGTACTGAGGCGCAACTAAAATTTTTGAAAAATTCCATTATTTTCAGAGTTACCACCAATTGAAATAATTATTGGCGTTTTTTTTCTTAAAATTTCTCCCCTCTGTTGTAGTAAAACATGGATATACCCACTTCTAAGTTATATATTTCAAAAATTCTAGTTGAGCCTCTGTACAGAGGTCTTTGTATACAGGCAAAATATTATTCTAATCGAAGTATTTTTCACAAAAGGAGAACATTTGGAAAAAAGGTTATTCTAAGTTATTTTCTGGCCAAAACATTGTATTTAAATAAATGTTTTTTGTCAAAATATCCTTAAAACTATTTTATGCATACATTCTAATCTAATGACACTAAATATTATGAAAATTATCCATTTATGCGCTTTTGCAAAATCACGGTTCCGAACGTAGACGGATACTTTAAGGGTGCGAATTTATTTTTGTCCAAATTTTCATTTATACATGGCCTGAAATATTTTTAACATGAACTAAAATGTATCATCAAATTTATACTTGCTATTCTTTAAGGAGAAAATATTGGAATTTATGAACTTAAATAATGAAAATCATTATGGAAACTTGAAAAAAAATGCCGATTAATCCATGAATAAGTTTTGACACTTAGCCTTAAAAATATTTCTAAAAGTGCAAACTATTTTTTTTTAATTTATAGACTCTTGATTTAAATGCAAAATCAGTAATTTGAAAAAATGTAAAGGAAATCATGTCTTTCCTCTTTGTCTTTTCTTCTAGAAAAAATCAGCTCATTTCCTAAATATTATGAAAAAGTAAATATTGAAAGCAGAAATACTCTTTTGCTGTTTCCCATTTGAAGTCAAACGTAATTATATTTTACTCCAATATCTGATGAATCTTCTTAGGAAAATAGGAGCATTTTTATGAAAAAATAAATTAATAAATTCGTTTTAGATAAAAAAAATTACAAAAATAAATTTTAAGAGAATTTTTCACCAACAATACAAACTAAAAATATTAAAATGAAATTACAAAAAAAAAGTATAAACAAATTTAAACTCAATTCCTACTTTGATCAACAAAGAAAAATTTTATTTTAACTTCTTTTTATTAAGTTCCTACAATTAATATAAATATGTATATACATATGACAAAATCACAACATTAAGTGGTAATTAATTGTTATTAATTATCATTAAAGCATCGTATTGTCATCCAAAACAATCGTGTGTATAAAATTTCATTTCAACTGAATGCTTTAAAACGTGAAAAAAACAACATTTTCAAGTTTTGACACAAGTCACTAAAAATGATGCCAACGTGGCGGTATTTCTAAATCTTTGAATAATTAGTTTTAATCAATTAATTTTGTTTAATTATAATTAAATTATTGTATTGACATCGAAAATAATCATGTATATAAAATTGAGCGCTTTAAAGTGTATTTTATTAACGATTGAATATTCCACCAAGATAAATATATAAATGGAGAGTGCGAGCTAATAGTAGAAATTGAAACAAACAACACAATGAAAAATACCATTGCTTTTTCTTGTTCCCCCTTTTTTTCCAATTTTGCTTTTTTTTATATACTGCCAAGTAACAGCAAATTTCAAAAATGATGAAAAATGAGTGATAAACATTGATTTGAGGAATCCAATTTCTGCACTTTAGACGAAACCTACAATTTACACAATAAATATCAAAGCTAGCACTTAAGTATCAAGCATGCACATCTATTTTCTTTGCCAGACAGGGAAGAAAATTTCCCCTATTGGGTACTGGAGCTAAAACAAAAGAAAGTTATCCTTCCTGAGCTCCGTTAAGTGACAAGCAAATTGCACGTCACAGATAGTTGCTGAGTAATGTTCCTGAGGTAGGTTTCATTAGAAAGCTTTGCTCTCATTACGATAAAGGAGACTGAATTAGTCCGGAACACCTCCACATCAAGGCTTCATCTAAAGCAGAGACCATTAGGATACCTAGATAGAAGTAAAAAGAAAAATAAATCCGTACAAAAACAGCTTCGTTAGGCTTAGTTGCTTTCAACAATTCTTCGTAACTTTCTTAGTTTTGCTAATTATTTAGCAAAAATTTCTGAGTAACAACTTTGTATTCTTATAGGTTGAATGCGTTTCGTGAAAACAAAAGATGAAGTGTTAGGACAATTCCTGTTTGAGTTTGCTCATTTTCTGCAATTAGAATGTCGTTTGTTGTGGTAAATAATTCGAGCATACAAAGTTGCATTCTCTCCATACTTCAGAGACATGCAATCTTGTTATAAGCCTTTTAACTTACTTAAATCTTCTAAAAATTAGTTTTCATTTTATAATTCATCATTTTATATAACTAGTATTGCAAAATTTTATGATGTAAAAAAATAAATTGTTAAGCTGCAATTTCTCGCAATAACAACGCATAAGCCTTTTTTCATAAATACCTTAAGAGCAAATTTTCGTTTACTCTTCAAAAGTATCACATTACGTTCAAAACCATGACTTTCCAAAAGTGTCTATTTGTTTTTAATGTATTTAGTGTCACTTGAATTAGAATATGCGTTTAAAACAGTTTTAAGGCTACACGGTACCCTTTTTCAAAAACATTTTTTGGAGACAGTTACAGTAAAAATAATTGATGTTTTATATTTAGATTATATTATTAAGCTGATTCTGTAAGCAAAAAGTCAGTTTGACCAGCCATTATTTTACAATTTTAAAAAATTAGGAATTTTTGAGTTTTTTCAAACTTTTATAAAATACTCAATTTTTAAATTTTTTAGTAATTTTAAGTTATTTATGATTATTAGATTATTACAAACAATATTTAGTATGGATTTGAAAACCTATTCCCTCGTTGATTTTTAATAATTATTTTTCTTGAAAAGCCTGGAAAAAACACGAAATTTTTTAAAATATCAACTTTAGCATTTTTCTGAGAAAAACGCATTTAAAGTTTGTAAAGTCATAAAACGAAAACTTATAATGCCCGTAAAACTCTAATTATTTTTAATATGTTATTTTCCAATGTATGTTCTACATTAAAACTTTATTTTTATTAAATATGACTGAAAATTATATTTTTAATTCAAAATATATTTTTGCATAATATTGATAGCATTTGTTAAGACGTCAGTTTATTCAGCTTTATCTTAACCTAATATTTCACCAAAGTTTTGAAACACGAAGCATTTATGTGCAAAATAATAATGATACTAAGTTAAGCTAAAAATATTCAGGTTTGCTCATAAAATTTAATTTTTTTTTTCAGTTTTAAATTGGGGCAGTTTAGAAAGTTTTAGCTCTTGTCGTAAGACATTAAAATACTAAAATATAGTACTATACTATGTTTAGTATAATGTAGTTTCGTACATCAAGGAAATATTCAGTTATATCTGCAGCATTTGAATTCGGAATACTTGTATTGGGAAGTCTAATTGCAGAATCAGCTGAAGACTGATTTTTATATCCATCATTTTCAGTAGTGTTCCATCTCTTCGAAATATTGTTTCTCACAGAAATCCAGAACGCATTTGCCATGGTATTTTCTCTACAGGAAAAAATTAATGATACAGCTTTTAAGTTATATAAACTATTTTTAAAGAAAAAATTGGCCATGAAATTAATCTATTAATTAATAATGAGAACTCAAAAAACTCAAAACATAATCAAGCAGAAATGATTTTAGTAATGAAAATTGGAATTAATAACTATTTCAAACTAAAAACTCAAAAATATTTTTAATTAATTCAACTTAAGTGTAAAAAAATGATTTAAAAAGAAACCGAAACCACACAAAACCGTAGCTCATAAAACTTCAAATATCTTAAAAACTAATTTGCTAACAGATCTGAAATTTCGGGGCAAGCACCTCAATGATATGTGCCACCAAAACATGCAAAAAACCTGTTTTCTGTAAAAATGAAATTTTTAGGGTACTGTGTAGTCTTAAGAATATTATTAAAGTTAAAAATAATAATAAATGCCATTTTTAGGCTGAATAAAGAAAAAAATAACACGCTATAAAAATGGCTTCCTTTTATGGAAAAGGCTTCTTTAACAATAATAATATTTGCCTATATATTGCTAAGGATTCTATATGGAGCCTAAGCTAAGACTTTATCATTCACATTATTTTCTGAATTACTATCAATTGAAATAATAATCTGTGTTACGAGTGAAAAATGTTCCAATCTGATCTATTAAAATATAAATAAATCAACATCTAAAATCTTGTTCAGACTTTTTAGATATGTCCTAGCTGCATGGAGGCAAAATATTATTATAATAGAAGTGTTTTCCGTAAAAAGAAAATGTTTGAAAATATTTCATATTTGCCTCATTTTTGGCCAAAAAATTCCATTTAATTTTTTTAATGTAATTATATTCTTAAAACAATTTAACATGCATTTTTTAATTCAGGTGACAGTAAATATAAAAAAGTAATTCCTTTGCACATTTTTTTTCAAAATTGCTATTCGGTACGTAGTCGGATACCTTAATAAAAGTAAGTTTTCATTACCATTTAGCAGCTACTGATTTTAAAAATGGAGAAAATAAGAAGCTTTTAAAACTATGTTTGAGAAATATGTGTTTGAAAAACAAAACGCGATCCTGAAATATGAGATGAAGTTTATGTGAATAAGAAAAACAACATCTGTAAAAAAATGTTTTTTTTTTCATTTTGGATTTAAAAAAATGAAAATGTTATTCAGTAAGTAAAAATAAAATTACTAAAATATACATACATTATATAAATTGTTTTCTTAATTCCATATACAGGAAAGAAAGATTAAAAAATTTAAAACTCAATAGCATCAATATCTTGAATGAGCAAAATCTTCAAATGTTAGTTATGTTTAAATTAAATTCTTCCATAGCTGTGCCACTAAGACTTAAAAATTGAAGAAAAATAAAATAAGACTGAAATTATATGAATAAATTGAAATTATATGAATCCCATAAATCCCATTTCAAAATATCAATTGCGAATATAGTAGATAAAATTCCAACGTTTTCAAACAAAATTAAAAACTTATATAATAAAAATTTATAAAATATCCAAGTGCAACCTTGGACTTAGGACCATTAAGTGGGGTTAAACTATGTATATATATGTATATACTAGGTTAGGACAAATACAATTGCAAGAAATATACCCAAGTGTATATTGACTAATAGCTCTCAAAATAAAGTATAATCCGCGGATTTAAAAAAAAAAAAACCTTTGCAACTAAAATTTATTTATTGTTAAAATTTGTATAAAAATTATTTTAAATATGTTTAAAGCCATAAAAATTTAAAATTTTACCTTTCTTTTTTATTTAATTTGAGAATATTACATGATAATTGAATTAATAATAGTACCGTAATTGCAGTGGATTCTGAAGTATATAAATATACTATTGAATTTAGCTTTCTTTTTTTAAATTTTACAGAAAGAAAATAGTTGTGGGAATTTGTATGAGAATAAGATATTGGAATAAAAGCATTAATATTATAATTTTTAGGTTACTAAATCATTAAACGAGAAAACTTTTTTAAAGCATAATTTTGAATTGCGGATTTACGGATATCCCTGAATTAAACAAGTTTCTTTTATTCTAGTTTGCAATGTCTCTCACCGGACAAGAAGGAAGTCAATCTTTCAGTCAGGTACAATACATGAAATAATGCATTCTGACGTGCAAAACCGATTGAATTCATTGGAAATTCTAAGAAATTGCTTTAAATGATATTTTGTAAGCTCGTGTTAAAAATCAAGTTCAATTCCAACTATATGTGTAAAAGTCTATGTTCATTAAAGATGTATTTTTCCATGATCTTTATAGGAATCAAAATTATATCTTTGGGTATAAGTAAACATTTCTTTAAATTTAAAAATATAAATATTAATTTTTGACAAAAATAATTATAAGCAAAACCATGAACAATTATAAATAATTTTAATCACATATTTTAAATTTAAGGGTTTCTTTATAATCCAATTAAAAATCAGTACAAAAATGGATTATGCAGTACATATTTTTTAAACGGTTTGATATAAGTTTTCAAATACATGTGTGAGTCAATATCTTAAATACAATTTATGACAATCCCTTTTTTTTCTGGTAAGATTTAAATGTTTACATTTGTTATCAAATTAATACTTCTCTGCAGTATTATATTAAAATAAATGTAAAATATTTAGTATACAAAAATATTTGCAAATGCAATACAAAATTGTTTTGATTATTAATGTATACAGTAATTGTAAATAAAAGCCTATATATATGAAATATATTGTATGTAATTAATAAATATTTAATATTTTTATAATGCTGAAGAAAAACGCATTTTCACAGTTAATCCTTTATGAACCGACGGTACTTATAAGTACCACCAGCTTTAAAATTACATAGAATAACAATTTATATGATTACTCTGACGACACTATGCAGAAATATTCTCTTAAATCTGCTCTTCTAAGATATATGGCAGCACGGGTTCTATGATTAGCAATTTAGTAAGGAGGGCGAATAGTTTTAGAGCAGAAATTGCGTTTTCGGCTGACGGCGTATTCAGCAGATTGCGATGATTATAATTTTTGTCCCGAAAAAATAGTTAATATCAAAACTTAAGTGTCTTTTTTATGAAGACCTTAGAAAGCAACTTGACTATTTATTTTAAGGGAACAGTTTATGTAATTAATTTTTCAGTTGAATAACTTTAATTAATTATTTAGCTCTAACGGATTAAATTTCCCGAAGTTGAGTATTTTGTTTATGTATAACCCTTAATTTTCGATGTAGTGATCCAAAAAAATATTGCATGAAAAAAACTGCAGTAAATCATAATGCGATACATAAAGGGTAATGTAACTATAAAGGGTAATAAGACTATGTATGTTACAATTTTTCCAAAATCAAGTACTGTAATTGTATTCTGACTTACCTAAAATTTTATTTAATATGAATTCATTTAATAAAAATACATCAATGTAAATAAATTAACTATCTGTACGTGTCAAGATAAGTGTTCTTTGTACTTTTTAAATGACAAAAGAAAAAAATTCGAAATAAATAAATAAAACCTAAAGGAATAATCTAATATGCTCATTTACTATTAAAAAGAATACTTTCCAAATTAATTAAGCTGACAAAATGAAAATTAAATCCTTGTTCCTCTGGTATTTACAAGACTTTATTATCCTAGAACCCAAAATTGCAAATAGCCGCTGTTATTTCACTTTCATCCTAAGGAAATGAGCATTTGGTAAGCATCCAAAAAAATGCCATCTTTCTTATTTTTTATTTTTATGGATACAAAAAATATCTCTTATGGGTGAAAAAATGAGTCAGAAATATCTTTATCATGAACAAGATTTTTTTAAAGAAATAGTTTAGACTTCACCGAAGGTTTTTTCCAATTCGAAATAGAAACTTTTTCATATGCGTGTGAAGTCTTTATTTAATGTTCAATAGATTTGATGCGCATTTTATTGATTTAGGTTAACAATGTTTATCATTCTTTTCAAAATGCGAAACATTTTCGATAAATTGATTCCGCTTAAAAATGGTAGACACACTTTAGGTAGTAATTTTACAGAAGATACAATTTTACTGTCATTTTAGAGAAAAATGAAATATATGCTTACATTGTTCTTGTATTATTTTAAGGAAATACAAATCCTGTTTTTCAATAGATTTTTCTACACTTAACATTACGTAAATATCACTTTTCTTGTTCTGATAAATGGTAAGTCTTAGCTCAAAGAATAAAGAGGATATGAATTCAAATAATTAGAAATTTCAAAGAAGATTCAGAAAATGATTAGTAATCTAAAAAATAGTAAATCGCGGCATACACAAGGCGTCAGAAAAATAGCACCCAAAGTCTGCACAGCTAGATTTTTCACTGTCAAGAAAAGGCTCAATGAACTGTACCAGAACGATTCGTAGTTTACGAGAAAATACGAAAAATAATGATGATGGTTCTTGAGGCACACATTCCCGTGTTCATGTATGTGATTGGCTGGATAGGGCCTAATCCGGCATGAATCAAACACATGGGTTAAATTTTATGTCAGCCACGTTACCCAGATCTCCCACTGTTGGACTTTCTTTCTAAGAGGCATTATCAAGGAATTTATGTTCGTTACGTAGTGGCTTCTCAGACTGCTCGTCTGGATGCTGCTCGTACTCGGTGGACTCATCGCTGCTGCGACGTGTGTACTCCAACATTCAACACAAGCTCAAGTCTGCTTCAATTTGCACGGAGAACACTTTGAAAATGTGCTTTTTAAAAATATTTATAACTGCTGCTGTTGATGTGTCCAACACATCCATTTTTTCCTTGCACCAGCTGTGACATCATACTTTGTTTTTTATATTTTTCTCGTAAAATATGAATCGTAAAATTACAGCTGTTTGAATATAATTATGTACTTCTAACGAGGAACCTAGCCATGAAAAGTTTGGGCATTATTTTTGGGACACCCTGTATAATGGATCACATGTCTTTATTGATTCTTAATTTAACAAATATTAAATGTAAACTATTGATTCAATTAAACAATATTATTTAACGCTGAAGCCCATTGACAGAGTGGTAGTACATCACGCTTGCTCGCCACATGTCCTAGTTTCAAATCCTGGACTGAGCAAGATCGACTCAGCCTTTCATCCCTTCAGTTGTTCCATAAGTGAGTACTTAGCTTACTTGGGAACTTAACACTGAGGGTTTCGCATCAGACTAACCGCCTGACCGAAACATCTGATCATGCATCTCAGTGTCCAAGGTCAGGAAAACTGTGAGAGGCTCGGTATGTCCTGGACCTCATTTACTGTTACGGCACTGAGCTGAGATTTTATGTAACGTTGTTTCAACAAATCTTGTATAGAGAATTCAATTTGCATTTGTAATTTTCCATAATGATATTAAAAATGAACATCATCAATTCAGAATTTGCAAAGAATGTGCTGTTTTTATTGCATATTTCTTGAATTATATAACCATACCTCAAGACAGATCATGCTGCATAATGGTGATTCTAAGTATTTCACTTTTCGGATTGTATTTATTCTTCAACTATACAAAGTATTTAGTATTAAAAGAATGTCCTTATGAAAATTCTTAAAGAGTCTTAAAATTCATAAATAAATGCATGTTTCTGTACGTTTTACTCGCGTTCGTAGTTTACTGGAATTTTTGGAAATGAAAGTGATTTCTTGGCAAAGTCTGCTACGAACCAAAATATTGATTTTTCTGTTAATATTTTAAATTCATTGGTTCAAATTAAAAAAAAAGTAAGAAAAGTTTGTGATTCTCTCTCTCTCTGGAACACAATCTATATTCTTAATCTACTCACTCGTTACCGACTAAGTTTTTCCGATCAATCCTCGATCATTGGCATATCTATTTTCTTACAAATTTTAAATTTTCCCTGTTTCCTTCTGGCCGTGGTAATTTTAAAGTATATCTCAACAGATTTAACACGTTCCCTTGCAAATTTTGTAACGTCGATGGTTAAAAAATATTGATCCTCAGCTATATTCCTTTTGATGTTTTAGTTACAGATCTTAGGCGTTTCCTGTTTTAAATTAATTGATTTAAATTCTTAATTTTTAAAAATATCTTAGAAACATATGGAATATTCATTAAGTTTGAGTTTGCTCATACTTTTAATACAAGCAAATATATTTTAGGGTACCTTTATTTTGCACAAACTTCAATCTTTGTTTTTGATGTCAGTAAATATTAGAATATAAAAATACAAAAATAAAATTATAAATATTCAACAGGTATAATAAAGTATCTTAATGGATATACATCGATTAAAAATATTAAGTTTAAAAGTTAACCTTGTAAACAAGCCTTATATAATATCAGCATTATATTTATTCTTTATTACTTTCATTGCATATAATTTCCTTAAAAGTTGCATCATTAATTTTAAAGAATTACACTTGACAAGAAACATTAATAAGAAAAATTTGAATTGAAATATTTTTTGAAGTAAATCTGTTCACAGAAACATTTTTTTTTTAATTTTCTAGAAATTATTATTCTGGAATTATTAATGAAGTAGCATTTTACAATTAAAAAATCAGGACATCAAAGTTTTCTTATATTGTTTACTTGAATATTTTAAAAAAATATTATTTTAATTGTTATAGACTATACGCCAATATAAAAACAATATTTGATAAGATTTACCAGTTATTAAATTAATGATGCATAAAGAACTATTTTAATAATACTTCAATGAAAATAGTTCATTTAAGAAAAACTTGAGCGGGGAATGTCTCAAAATGAACTGTAGTAGAAATAAGTCATAAATACGTCATTTTTAAGTGTGATATATTAGTTGCCTTTTTTTCATGTTACACAATTGTACTTTGAGTATTTCAATATTTTTTTTAATTTTCCCTAAGGGAAAACGTTCGTATCCCTAAAATCTTTTAAACTAATCTTCATTTTATAAAATTAAATTCTCATTTGTTCCCGTTGCTAACGTATTTAGTTGGGGACATCGTAAATTGTCTTCCTCAAAAGTAATTAAGATTGATCAGTCATTAACTCTTCGGTAATCTAATGAGCAAAAAAGAAGTTAGTTGCCTATATGTGAAATTAAGTTCTTTGAACAAGCCTAGCAAAAGCACGTTAAATCCATGGAACAAAGCCAATGGATTTTCAAAGAGAGGGTTAAGTATATTAGCAAATTAATCTTTTTAAATGTAAATTGAAAATTGTGTTGTAAATTTTGTAATGACTGTGATAGTTTTTGTTCTTCATGAATCTCAAGGTAATTAGTTTAGCTGCATCTTGCACAAAACATTACCATAAATTTAGAATAACTATATATGTAACTTGTTTATTATTTTACAGTAATTTAGTTTTAATACTTGTGATCATAAAAAATATTAAAAAATCTGTTATAAAATTTTTTAAATGTAAGCTGAAAACTTAAGTACGAAGATAAAAGAAATTTTAATCAGATGTTGCTCGGTAAAATTTTTAATGTATTGTGTTAGATTTGTTTTAAAATTACCCCCTACCTATACAAAAGAGTTCCAAAGTGACAAAAATACAAACATAAATTTTTAACTTCGCTCTAAATGTTTGAAGTTGTGATATTAACACTCATGAGAAATCGATTAAAATCATATATATATATATATATATATATATATATATATATATATATATATATATATATATATATATATATATATATATATATAAATATATATATATATACAGAGAGAGATGACCCATCTTTGTAAATTATTATAAGAGAGAAAATACAGCATCCTCTCAGCAAAAGTGCCGAAACTCGAGAGAATTATCCCTTTTGTGCAAGGTAAAACAGGTGAAAACAAAATATTACCATCACAGATATCAAAGCAAACATCCAGGATCCTCATTCCTACTTAAATGTGGCAGAATCTCTTAGACTGCAATCTCTAGACTGAAAAGTGGTCACATAAAGAGTCTCTTCTTTTGTGGAGGCAGGAAGACTTTTGCTCTTTGCACCAAGTGCAAGACTCAGCAACCCTCTCCCGATCACATCTTGGACTGCTTGGGACTTTCGAGGGAGGACCTTTTTTCCTCTCCCCTCCTGGTATTGGACTTCTTAAGGGTCAATGGTCCTTTGGGTCTTGTCTGACTCCACCAGACAGACTGAGGATTAGTCACAACAACAAACAGAACATTAAAAGTATAATCACATGTTCAAATAAAGGGAAATATAGGTTAGTTAGAAATGACAATTTTTTTGATACACTCATTAAGGCACGTGTAAGCTATTATGACATTTATTCACCATGAATCGCCAATAAACCTACCAAAAATGCAAAGCCTAATCCTTTTCAGCCAGAAGTCACGACGAACTCCGTCAAAATATGGATTTTAAAACTTTAATGAGAAATGAATTGAGACGCGTTTCAAACTAGAGTATTTATTCGCAATTATGAGTTTGTTTAAAAATTTATAAGATTAGAATTTTAAGTTATTACATATATATATATAGTAATTCTGCAATTGATTTATGGCATTTTTCTAGTAAAATCTTGTTCCTGGGGATTGTTGTAGCACAACTGATAAAGGAACTTCTTCTTAATTAGAAGTCCACATTTATTTAGTTATGTAAAAAAAAACACTTACAACACCAACATAAAATAAACAGCAACAAATAAAGCAGGACAACAGCAAAAGCAGTTGACAGGATAATGAAAAAAAAAGTTCTTTTTTTCACTCTAGAGATCTCAACCTCTTATACTTTTTATTAACCAAGCTTTTAGAGTAATATTACTTCTGGTGAAGGCTTTTCTGATTATTTCGTTTTCGTTTATATGGTTGATGAAGGTTTGCATTATCCTGATTTAAGAAGGCTAGCCTTTCATTTTTTTAGGGGGGAATATGAGATTATGTTTATTTTCCAATGGAGTTTAATTAAAAATTAATTATTATATGATATCATAGATGTATCAATACTATTATGTATTAAAATCTCTCGAGGGGAAATTTAGGTGAATTAAGTGAGTTAAATGTCTGTTAGTTATATTATACATGTATACATATGCAAGATCATGGCCGGTGAAGAAGGATTTTACTTATTTCATTATCCAAGTTGTGTGTGCTTGTTGTAATGATGAGTAATTATTCAATGAAAAAAAATCTTCTTAATTATCATCCCACCTTTATTAATGGTCACACTCACATATACCAGTTACTGGACAGCAGCATTTCGACTTCACATAAAACAGACATGAAGACAAAGAGAGAAAGAGACAAATAGTTCTGGCTATTTATTCGTGACTTCCTCGTACGGAAGCTATGATTTGTGGAAAGGTATTTTTCGCTATATTCTGATGTAATCTTATTTTAAAAAATGAAAGCTGTTAATTTTCTAAAATACGATTGCGATTTAATCCTGGTAATGCGGGCAAGAAATAATTGTTCACGCGCGAGTCCTGAAGGAGAGAACCATTAAAAATTAAAATGTTATTCGGGGTGAAATTACAGGGAACCATTGCACACATATACAAATATATGTAATGTTTCAAGCTTTAAAAAAACAGTTTTATTTAGCAAGAAATAGACACGTCTGTCGCTGAGAGAAAAATGACGCCAAGTGATATATTTTAATTGGGCTGAATACTTATGTCCAGAACTATTAGATAGCTCTTTTTAGTTTATGTTTGTTACTTGAAAGTTAAGGATGGCATATGGAGACTATAAAATATAATGTTCTGGGATCAAAAGTGTTATGTTTGGAATATCTGTTCTGAGAAATAATTGAGTATTTAATTTAAGACTTGAGAGAGAGAGAGAAGATGTTACGAAAAATAAAAAGTTAAATGGTAAATAGGGGTTTTTGTTTTACATCTAATTTAATTACATATATATAATACAACCAAGAATTTTTTTTTAAAAAAAAATGCAACCGCATTTGTTTACATTCAGTTTAAAAGCAATATATCATGCTGCTAAGATAACTTCTTTATTGTATTATGTGGGGGGAGGCAGAGTGTACAAAAAAAATTCGGAAAAGAAGATTTTAAACAGTTGGAAGCTTTTAAAACTAATATTGCATTAACTCTTCCAAGCACTGAGAGTAAATCGTCTTAACGCAAACGACAATAAACTTTAAACTCATTTATTTTCATTAAGGAGACTGCGCTGCTTTAAAAGATATCTCATTGGTGCAAAAGTTGAAACTCATCAGCCCGTGTGAGTAAGATTTTGCCTTTAGCCGAAGTAATTGCATTTTCTCCTCTTATTCCCAGACGGATCGAACATCCCGTCGCCTCTCGTGATGCGTTCGCGTATTTTCTGAATCGTTATCGATTGATGAAGTTTTCTCTCCACCTAACATTCCGAGAAGAAGAAAAAATTGCGGTCGTACACATGAGATTTATTTTTTCATCGCCACCCTGTCCCCCTGGAAATGGAATTCAAAATTCGGTGAGGATAAAACACTCAAGTAGGATTCGATCGAACTATGGATATGCCACCAATCGATCGTTTTCCAAAAGAACCGTTGAAATTATCCCGATATGGGAAAGGGTTTTTGAAATGTTTTGTGTATGTATTTTTTCCCTTCGATTCTTTTTTCCCCTAAGGTGTTTTCGCTTACTTGCAAAGATGAGTAATCCTTCCACGCACAGAAGAGAGATCTTCGATTTTCAGTATCATTAAAATAAAAGTATTTGGCTAAATTGCAGTTTTGTATCCAGTGTTGTTTCTTTCAGTGTCCCTTAGAGATATAATTACTAAGCTCATTAATTTCTGCTTCGGGGACTTTGTATTTATAAAATAGTCGAATGTTTTAGTTATTGTAGAATTCAATTTCTTGAAGGAATTCTGTAGTATATTTGTACAGAAGTATATTTTCAATCATACAAAAGGGGGGAATCAGCTTAGTTTATTTTATAGTTATCAGTGCACTACATTGGAATGTAATTGCACACAAATTTATTTTATTGAACTTTAATTAAATTAAATATCCTCAATTGACTCAAAATGAAAGTTTATATGAGCAATAAATTTTACTAAAATTTTCAACTCAGGGAAAAGTAGACTGGTTAACAATAAGTGTATATACAATAGGATGGATTATTTTTTTTTGAATTTATTAACATCCCTATATTATTTGCTATATTTATGAAGGGAGAATAAAATGTTAAAAAAGTTAAATTATGCACAGAAACAAAGGGAATAAAGCTTAGGTATTCGAGTTTTTACATGGTAAAAAATTCAAGGAAATTTTGTTAGAGAAAACTGGCAATTTATTACTTTCTAACAAATACTGAGAGGACACCTACCAAACAGTTACAAGATAAAACAACAGGTACACTTAAAGATTCTTTTAGTATTAAATTTTACAATACTTCCCGTCGAAATGACAGTGTACGATAAAGTGGAAAATGGAAAAAAGCTTGGATTGCACTAATTCGACGATGCTCGGAAATGTTCATTGTACTATTCACAACTCAGTACTCATATATCAATAATCAATCTTCAATTATTTATATTCAAGACAAATAATTTTATTTTAAAATCAACTAATCAAAATTAAGTCCTTTACTATATTTTCAAAAATTCAACCCCTTTGTGGCAATATTAAATTTTAAAATTAATTTTTAATTATGCTTATTTTAATCTCCATACCGTAGAATATCTTTCCCACATACGTAGGTTTCGATTAATAATGATTTTTCCCATGTAACACTGATCCAGCCTAATTTACATATTCATTAAGCCTTTTTCCGTATATCCTTTGCAAAACAACTTGGATAAAGATCAAATTTACACATTTCCTTGGAAATGATATGAATAGTCATCGTAACTCTGGATGTTTTAGCATTGAGTACATCAAGAAATGGTGGGAAGTTTAGTTTCAAAAGTCTTATTAGGAAAGAATGTCATTTCTTTCTAATACAACAAAACCAGAACGAGTATTTAAGTAATTTAAAAAGAATCAATTTTTTTTTTATTTTAAGGTTGAGCATAATTTTAAGTATATGTTACTTGTATCAATTCAAATAATTCCTTTACATTAGAAAACTTTTCATCTTTTCATAAATATTATAATTATTTATACCAATAAGCTTTGGCAAAAGAATCTTACAACGAAATATTTAAATAATGCAAATAAAATATTTATCATTTGTTGTAGAGTAAATTGTGGTGGTAGTATTTCGGGGGTTAAGCTTAGGCTAAATTAATATTGAATGCCACAGTACAGACGTCCAACGCATAATATAGAGAGATAGTCAATATATGTAGGTCTCAGTCCTCCATTTATTATAATGTTGTATGTGCTGCTGTAGTTAGGACTATCAGGTCACAGCTTAGAATAGCTGGAGCTTTTACACCTTAAAGCCATTTTTATAATGATTATTTTTTTCAATTTCCTAATATAGTGAGAACACCAAATATTTGAAATTATTAAACAAACGTAACATGTTTATCCTGTTCCTAATTTCTTGAATCATAACTACCAAAACTTCTTCAGCATGCATATAAATCTCTTATATATATTTACTAGCCGTTACCCACCCGCTTCACTGGGTATTTCACGATGTTGTACATATGTATACTGTTTACATATATATTAATTATTGATATCTAGCATTAAGAATTCGATTGTATTGAAAAATATATTTATAGCTGTAACTCTCGCCCCTTGATATAAAAAGAACATAAATTATAATATCTAATTTCTATTTATATCTAAAATAGAAGAAGAAAGATTTTTTTCGCTCACTTAACCTAATAATCAAGTGGATTTCCACCAAAGCAACTTTTAGTGGATCTCTACTCCATACAGTAAATATGCGTGCTGAATTCCAAGTCTAAATCTAACAGAGCAAAAACGGAATTTTTATCATCAATACCTCGTTGAGAACATTCTTAGCGGATTCCGATTCAATAAAAGAAGCATGCAAACCAAATTTTATTATTATAGTCTTAGCAGTCCGAAAACGGGAATTTTGTCTATCGATATGCCCCAATAACTCTCCCCGCTTCCCCCTGGAGTTGATTTCCGTAAAATCCATTCTTAGTGGAACTCTATTCAACTAAAGAAAAGTGCTCAACAAATTTCAAGTAAATGAGTTAAATTCAAAAACAAGAATTTTTCTATAACACGCCTTAATCCCTCGCAACCCCACTCCTTTGGGGGTCCGTTTTCGCAAAAATCTTTGTAAAAGGAACTTTATTCCATGGACGGAACATACATTCTAATTTTGAAGCAGGTAGTTCTATTAGTTGAAAAGCGGAAATATTTATCTATTACGCCCCTTAATCCCCCTCAGTGTCACTTGAGGATCAATTTTTCCCAAAAATATTTTGTAACGGATCTGTACTCTATGAAAGGAATCCGCTTATATATATCAAATTTCAAGATTGTACGTCTAATAGTTTAAAAATGGAAATAATTATCTTTAACGCCCCTTAAGCCCCCGCAATGCCACTTAGGAAACGACATTTACAAAACCCATCTTATGGCAGATCTCTACTCAATGAATGGAATCTGCTTACTCAATTTCAAGATTTTACGTCTAATAGTTTAAAAAAGGAGTTAATATCCTATAACGCCCCTTAAATCTCCACAACGCCACTTGGGGGTCGATTTTCACAAAACCCATTCTGTAGGGGATCTGTACTCTATGAAAGAAATCCGCTTATCAATTTTCAAGACTGTATGTCTAATAGTTTAAAAATGGAAATAATTATCTTTATCGCCCCTTAAGCCCCCGCAACGCCCCTGAAGAAACGATTTTCACAAAACCCATCTTATAGCGGATCTCTACTTAATGAATGGAATCAGCTTACTAAATTTCGAGATTTTACGTCTAATAGTTTAAAAAAGGAGTTAATTGCCTATAACGCCACTGAATTCTCTACAACGCCACTTGGGAGTCAATTTTCACAAAATCCATTCTGTATGGGATCTGTACTCTATGAACGGAATACGCTTACCAAATTTCAAGACTGTACGTCCAATAGTTTAAAAATGGAAATAATTATGTCTAACGCCCCTTAAGCGCCCTCAACATCCCTTGGAGGTCGAATTTTGTAAAAAACATTATGTAGAGAATCTCTACTTAATGAAAGAAATATGTGTACACCAAGTTTCACGACTGTACATATAATAGTTTAGTAATGGAAATAATTATCTATAACGCCCCTTAAGCCCCGTAACGCCCCTTGGGGTTCGAACTTTGCAAAATCCGTTCTTAGCTGACGTCTACTCCATGAAGGGAACCTACCTACCAAATTTCAGATCTGTAGGTTTAATAGTTCCGGAGATATCGTGATTAGTCAGTGAGTGAATGAGTGAGTGAGTGAGTCGCTTTTCTCCTTTATATATACAGATAAATAAACGAGTATTTGCTAATATGGATACTCTTTACAGGTTTATAACACTATTATAATTCTGAATAAAACATCTTAATTAAAGATGTAATGGTAGGACCTCTATTTCAAATAATGCTTTAAAAATATATCATAAAAAATTCATGTTATTAAGTACATACTAATATATATACATTTAAAAATAGCATTTATATAAATAGCTTTTTCGATTAAAGGTTTGTCAATTACGTAATTATTGTTCGAATGCAATTATTTGAGCAAATTCCGTTCCAAATGTTCTTTTCCTTTGTTTTTTTTTTGTAATTTTCTATGTAATATAGGGAGAAAATATCATTTGTGTAAGGAGAAGAATCATATATATGTCTAGTCATATTAAAAAAAAAATTTGAAGTTTAAAAGGGAAAAAAAGTCCATGTTATAACTGGGCGGTGATGTGCAAAAATACATTGTGTTCTCCTTTAATAACTTTCAAATATCATGTTTCAAAAATGGGGAAATCTAGATTTTAATAAGTTTATCTTACTATCTGTATATGTTGATAATTTTTATCTTTATCCTCAATGCTCCTTTTCAAACACGAGGCAAGATAATATATTTATAAATAGGAAATCTCAAAGTCCCACCCATGCCCAGCAGGCCACAATTAATATATTTATGAACCCAACCAACATAACAACATGTAACAAAAATTTTACTATCAATACCGTATTTTAATGTTTACAATTTAGAATGCATAACTATATTAAAAACCAATTATTCTTTACTTAACTAATACTAATTGCTATAATTAGATTCACCATTTCTCTCACCAATGCCAGCGGATATTTTAACAAGCCCACATTGCCTACCATACATCAGTCATCTGACTAAATTAATTTCTTACAGTATGTGTGCTTTCAATATTCTGCTTTTAGGGAACAAAAACATCATTTTACGTTATAATTATTACTTTGTGCAGCTATTCTATCTTTTAGGTTAGTGTTGAAGAAAATTTATTTATATTTTTTTTTGAAAAATTTTTACAAATGTGTAAAATTGCGAGTAAAATATTTTTTCCTTGCATATTCATTATATCTTATCCAAACCAAATCGTATCGGAACTAAAGGAAATATTTCTTACAAAAACTGGTATTTTCAAAATATTTCTACTTTGGCTCAAAATTGAAGTAATTTTCTTCATACTCAGTAATGCTCTATTAGTTTAACAAAGTAACTTGGCATATGATATCAATGTGAGCAACATAAGCATTGTGGTACAAATCATAAGGAAGGATACTTCTGCTACGAATGCAAAATAGAAAATGAAAAACTACCATGAAATACAGGGTCACGTGGTTTCACATTTTACTCGTTTACACAAAACACAATCCAAAATTCTGCTTTCTGGCATGTTAATAAATTGGTTATCTTTTCAACCGCATTTACCATTCAAAAATAAAAACAATTCAACATCCATGTATTTTTATATGATTCAGAACCTGACCTTTTGCGATGATTAAATTTTCATTCTTTGAGTTTTCTAGTTGTGTGCGTTTTAAACCCATCTGCGTGTGTTTCAGGAGTGATTCAACAGTAAGACTAATAACATGTACGGAATCTTACAATACGATCCCTCGTAAAATCTCTCGATTGCCAGAACCGACTTCAATGTCGTCGTTTGAGTGTGTCTTACTCCACACGTATCTTCTAGAATTTAGAACTTATCGAAAATCTGGATTCTCCAGGCGTCAAATGTGAGTTCATCCACCATTTTAATCCGTTTAATTCTACGCTGTAAGTACGTGACCATCCTTGCATTTCAGGTCATTTGTATATATAACATATGTTCAACTACCTATTACTCGAAATTTGCATATAAGTACTGCCATATTGAAAAATTATTTGTATAGTTATTGCATTTTCTATGTCGGACAAGGAATGATAAAAAGTTAAGTTTAACAATGTTCGTACAAAAATATCGATAATAAAACTTTATAGGAGAAGAAAAACTAAAGATTTTAAGCATGTTTTTTTTAAAAAAATATTTCTGTTTGCCCAGTCTATAAGAGAAAAAAATGTTTTAATTAAAAGGTACAGTAAGAAGAAAATAATCAGTTAATTAAAAATTCCAAAACTTAGTCTTATGAATAAAGATTAATATGCTTCTTATGTTAATGAAATACTTTTAAAAAGTTGTATTAGTTAAATCATTCATTTTAATATGCTTTCATTAATTATTCATAATTTTTTTCTGGTTAATATTCCTCTAAGACATTAAAAACTTACGAACAAATCTGGAGAATTTTTAGAATTGTTATTGCCTAAAAAACAGCCTTAAACATGTAATTAATATAGCAAAAAATTTACATATTTAAATTAATTTTTATTGTAAATTATTTCTATTATTTTCCGAAACTTTTCAAAAAAAAGGAATATACTCAAAAACTCTAGAAGTCTCTCAATAATACAAAAATTCATTCCATTGTCTTGATTATTACTGAAGCAATCTAATTCAAAAAATGTCTTTCTTTCTAATTTGAAGGCAAAAATCAAAAAGAAGTTATTTCATAAAGAGTAATAACATTCGATAAAACAAAACAAGCATAAGTGGATTTTTATAGTGTTTTTTATCTTCTGTAATTACTGTGAGCGATTAATTAAACGTGCATATTCATTTTTAAAAAATTCAAATGATCTTCTAAATGGTAAACATGTTTTATTTCTCTTAAGCTAATTATGACTAGATTTTAATGCAAAAAACCACCTTAATCGTTTTTCTTAGTCACGGAATGAGAAAAAAAAATTAGCGAGCGGAATTATCCACTAATAATTCCTTAATTTGAAGACAGTATGCGTGATTAAATACAATTTAGTTTTATATATGTGTAACTGAGTATCAAGTAATTCAATTAAACCTTTCCGCAAGGTATATTGCTAGCGTAAACTCATTAATCAAAATAAATTAATTAATTACCCAATGTATTTTGAATGGTTTTAAGTAGATATTCGTATTAATCTAGATATTCTGAAAGCCAATGTTAAATAAAGCTTAAATAATTAAGTTTGGAGTAATTTATCTTTGTAATCAAACAAATGAAAATTATTTTGACTCATAACAATCTTTTTTCAAGGCTGTATATATTAAATCTTCTATTAATAATTGAAAAAGGCTTTGACAATTAAAATATGTTTATTACTTTGTTTACTTTGAATAAGATATGGGATTGCAATTGAAAGTTGTTATTCTGAATGCAAACATATAGAAAAAATAATTCAAAATTAGTTGTTTAGGGTTATTTAGTCATAGGAAACTATAACTAATACATAACTTTTATAAACGAAATGCTCGTTTTTTTATTTAAAAAATTGATTGTTTTATAGTAAGCATTACTTGAAAATGTTATTTTTTAATACGGGTAGTCATAGCACTTTTCTCTGATTTATATAACTGGTAACACTTTTTTTTAAAGTTCTACATCATGAAATTAATTAAATATATCATTATACTTTAATGGAATAAAAATGACATGTTCATTTTTAAATAATAATCAATATAATGTATAATTTTGAACTATTTCCAAATTAAGCAAGTTTATAACCTTGCTTACTTCACCAAAATGTTTTATCTAATTTTGTGGGATTTTGTTTTTGGTATCTTGATTTTGCAGTTTGGTTGCAATAAAAAGAAATAGAATAAATTTAAAAGTATCTCAGTAAGAAGAACTATTTATAGATAAAAACTATCTTTGTTATCAGTTTCAAAAAATTATTAATATAATTAATTTTATATTTATATAAAATTTAAATATGTCAATATTTCAATTAAAAATTATGTATATCTTTTTCAATGAGTGACTGTGTTATAGACCTATAAAGGTGAAATTCAAAAACGCAATTAAAGAAGAAAATAATTTCTAAGATATCTTATATTCTGATTAAAACAGTGAAATTCTTCATATAATTAATGTTATTTTTTATTAATTAAAACAATCATATTACTTTGGGGTTTTAAACATGAATAAGTTCAGTATTTGCATGCCTTTATATCGTATTATATCTTAATTTCTCCCTTGAAAATAGTTTAAAGTTCTTGATTTAATGGATTAAATATTCACAATTAGTTCTGTTTGGTCAATTCAGATAAAAGTTAATTAATTTTCTCCCAATGCTTGTAATTTTTACAATTATATCCTATAGTATCATAACATTTTACATGTATCTTTAAGGCAACAGGGACATCGTATGCTTTGAAAAAAAATCGATTTTTCAATTTTAGTTCTAAGAAATAGTGCTTATTTTTCTGAATCTAAAAATGTATAATACTTATATCGTTGTTGATAAAATAGCCCTAAAATATGAAAAATAAAAATGTAAACAAATGACTACGCCCTTTTTGATATACCCCTTTGAACTTTAAATATGTAGCTTCCCCTGTGTTTGATCTATATAAACGTTCTGTATAGTGAACAAATTATCTTTTAGTATGTAATGTGAATTTTTTTAAAAAATAAATTTATACGTCCAAAAAGAAAATTAAGATTTTTATAATTTTAAGGTTTTATGATTATTTTAAAGAAATTATGCAATTAATTCGTTAAAAAACTGGTTCATTATGTTTGATATGTTGCTGCATATATATGTGTAAATGTTTTTGTATATTCTAAGAATATTTTTGTAAGAAATGGTACCTATACATGAAAATATGTATTACAAAATCTCGAAAATTATGTTCATGTTAACATAAACAAAGGGAAAAAAACATATGAATTTAAAATTAATTTTGTAACTCCAGAAAATGATTAAGAATTATTATTAGTCATATAAAAATAGGCAAGCAAATACTAATCAAGTGTATAATACGTGAAAATATTGTTTTTTTTTTAGTTTTTTCACTTTTTCTCAAAAGCATATTTTTTGCATTTAGGTACATTTTTAAAAAAACTATTGCACTATATGATTCTAGATTTTTTTATACTTCTATACAAGATACCTATGCATATATTGAACCTATTTTTTTCTATTAAGATAGTGCCTAATTTTTTAAAAATAGTTTTATGCATAAAAAAAGCAGAAAAATAAAAAAAATTCAAATTTTAAAGTTTCATAATTTTTTTAAAGAAACTGTACTAACATTTTACTAAAAAAATGGGTTAACTGTATTTTATGTATTGTTTTATATATGTGTAAAAAATATTTTGCATAAAAAAGGGATACTTTTTTAAAAAATGGTACCTAAACACAAGTATATATTACGAGTTCTTAAAAATTATGTATTACTTAAATTAAGTAGTAAAAAAAAATTTTTGAAGTAAAAAGTTATTTTTGTAGTTCTACAGAATAACTAAGAACGTAAAAAATCTAATCTCTATTGGAAATTGTAAATGATATATGTCTCATAAACAAAGGGTCTTAATTGGGGCATTTTACTCTTTCGAGCATGTCCTGGTTCCCTTAAATCCTGCACCAGTGTACTTCAAGTCTATTCTGAATTGTTTAGAAACACAAGAGGTTAACAGAGGTATTTTATATAGATTGTATATATAAAGAAAATCTTAATTTTATGTAAAAAGACATTCTTAATAAGTATAGATTTAACTATTTAAAATAACTGATAAATAATCATTAGCTACCTTATCAAAAATAGTAACAAAATCTAAGATCAGGAAGCAGACTAAGAGTTTAAACGTATGATATTTAAATTAAGAAATAATAAAATTTTTGAAAACTTATCTTAAAATGTATGCGCACATGCATTATTTTTTTAAAAGTTATGCAAAATATAAATGTGGATAATACACTACAGTAATACTGCAAATTAAATAATACTTGATTGATTTCATTCAATGATAAAGTAAGAGTTTATAAGATAATTACATAGATATTAATAAATCTGGTTTGCATGATGAAGTAAATTTCTTCTCTCTCGTCAGCTAATAATTTCTTACAAGTTCACGAAGCTCTTTGTAGCAAAAGTGAGAAACACGAATAAATTAATCTCAAATTCATAATTGTTAAACATTAAAAAAATAATACAGCATCAGTTATAATTAAAAATAAAATATTTTTGTATTGCTCTCTTGATACGTTCTAATAAACAACCTTAAATACCTTAAAATATTTTATAATCTGTTCAATAGGAATTTTACTAAATTCATAGCTTTAATTTTAGTCCCGATATATTCAACAAAATATCACTTATTACGTCAGTGTTTCTCAAATTGTGGGGGCGTGCCCCCTAGGGGGGAGTGATAACCCTACAAGGGGGGCGCGAGTATATCGAAGAGTCTAAAACAAACACTATTTTTAAAAAATTAATTCATTGAAAGAAAGCAGAAAAAATAATGCATTCTAAAATAATAAAAAATAAAATACATACACATTTGCTCTGATATAGTACACTTATAATGTATCAGTACTGCACCATGTGTTTCATAATTACTTTAACAGTACTAAGTCAAGAACGAGTTTAACAAATATCAGTGACTCCATGGGCATGTCATCAAATTATATACAAATATAATACTTATCTTGATAATTTGTACGGTTTATAAGTAAAGTCGTATTGTAGATTTACATCAAAGTATATTATTATTGAATTCAATACATTATTATTGTATGTAAGGGGGGCGCGATGAAAATTATGATTGAAAAGTGGGTCGGGAGTATAGACAGTTTAGGAGGCACTGTATTGCGTCATGAGTACCCTCCAGACAACTTTATTTGAATTCCTAAACATAATCAGGAATTAGTTTCCTAAGAATTAGATTGAGTATTGTTTCAAATTACTCTAGTTTTTCGAATATACGAAACCTCCCATGAAAGAATACCTTTGATAAGATTTTTAAGCGCGAATATGAACGATATAAACTGCCTTTAAACAATGTTTTATATGAATATTGGAACACTTATGATGCAATTACGCCCTAAAGAGATACGATTGATTACCGATTGGAATAAAACATATTCGACTTGAGTAGCTATGCTTAGATATTTTGAGAGTAATGTCATCTATAAAGCTCCTAAGTACATAAATGGAAGGCAGCTAGTTTATTTTTATTGAATGAAAATCAAACAAATGCATGAAATCGTTTTAACATTACTTATGTTTTACAATAAATGTAGTTTTCTGCGTGGTGTAATATAAATTTTCATTCAAAATGATGTCTACGATAAATCGCCAATTATTCAACAAAATTTTACTTCTAATAAGTATACCCTTCATTCCATTTTTTAAGAGCAATGTAAAAAAAATTAATATTTCAATATGTATATTACTGATCTCTATCTTTAACAGTATTACTCAATATTAGTGTAAAAGGTAACTTTATGATACATGAAAAATCCATTAAAATACTAATTATATTCATTGTTTAAAAATGTATCTATATTTATTTTGATATAATGAAAAAAAACATTGGGACTTATTTTGATAATGGTCAATGGTTTGATCTAAATTATATAAATTTAAATTATTTTAATTGGAAATTTAATTTTTATACTAATGTTGAGAGAATACTAAAAGATTATTTTGTTCAGTTTTTGATGTGAAGCACCACGTTTGTTAAAAAGCATCTAAAGAACAAAAATTTATTTTTAAAACAAATATGAAAAATATGATAATCCTACAGATTCCACATAATATAGTTTGTGTTAAATTAAAAAATAATTATGATCACATGAAAATTTCCTTTTAATTAATCAATTCCATGAGTATAATAAATTAATTGAAGAAATATTAAGCATCGACAATAATTTTAAATAGCTCAAAGGGCAATCAAAATAAATAATAAAACTTTTCACAATTGCTCGGATTCAAATTGTCTTATTTCGAAAACTCTCTAGGCACTTAAGATTTCCAATATTTTTCTAAGTACTCAGAAATCCACATTAGTTTAACTAAGTTGAATAATTGTGTGAAAATTCATTCTAAAGACATCATTAAAAGAGAATATTTCCATGCTTAAATATTCCCAGCGGCCTTACATCATGAAAACGTATTTATTGTAAACGTAGTTATTGAAGATTTCAACTGCAAATATATAAAATTAAAAAGTTTTGTATAAAACATATTTAGTCTTTTGTGTATTTATTTTTTTAACGTAAAAATGTTATTTTTCCAATAAAATTATTTCGTTCAAATAAGTTTTATAGAATAAATGTGTATAATACTTTTAGACTGCGAATAAGATATTAGGAAAAGAGAAGAATAAAAAAATAGTAGCCAAACATATATATATATATATATATAGAGAGAGAGAGAGAGAGAAGACTTTCTCATTCAGGGGAGGTTTTTTAAAAAAAATCAACAGAAAAGAATAATCGCACATAAAAGATATTTTTCTGCACAATTACCTTTAGTTTATACTTGCATTTCCCCATTTTATAGTAAACGAGGAATTTTAATATTATTCTTAGATGTTTGTAAGCAATACTGTTGAAAATCAACTAACGAAATCTTTATTGCACAATAAACTTAAATGTTGTATTAAAATCTTTTGCACATTGTCAAGGGTTATTCTAGTGCTTCTCAAACTTTCAACATATACGACCCAATTTTCGATCATAATTTTCATATTGTGCCTCTCTTCATATAATATAAATTTAATAAATGCGATACTAATGTACTTTGGGGCGCTAAGGCTACAACACTGTCTTAAAAAGGAACCGTAAAAATTATCAAGATAAGTATGAAACTTTGTATATAATTTTGTATATGACAAGCCTATGGGACTCACTAGTAACAGTAATTATGAATTAATTATCAAATATGTTAAACAGTACTGATAGATTAATAAATACATTATATTAGTGTAAATGTGTGTTTTACTTTTTATTATGACAATGCACTTTGTTTTGCTTCCTTTCAGTAATAACAATTTTTTTAAAATTATCTTTATATTTGACTTATCGATATACTCGTGACCCCCAAGTAGGGTTATTACGTGGCCTACAGTTTGGGAAACGCTGGGTTACTCTATTATGTTCCACATAAATTGTACAATATTCGAACTCTAGAAATTTTTTTCAGTATATATATATATATATATATATATATATAAAAAAACTTCTAGAGTTCGAACTTCTAGAGCGCTGCAAAACTAGTTTAAATCTGCAATCCTGGTTCCTAAGGCCAGGAATTTGTCTTTATACTATGTGCCTCCTTCCTACTTTTAGTTATCTTAGGTATATAACTATATGTTTATTTTTATATTTTTGTTTATGTATTTGTGTATATGTATATATATGTATAAATTTATATATATGTGTATGTATATGTATATGATTATATATTGAAAAAATTCTTTTATATTGGATTATATATATATGTATATATATACTGTAAATTATTAGGATTTCTTTTATCCATTCTCGTATGTTGTACAAAAACAGTAAACAGTTGCTTTTTCTCCTCTAATTCTTGAACACGATATGGTTGTCATGACTGCAGTTCACAAAATTATTTAAAAAATATATTTTAAAAAATATTCTCCCGAATCTTTGATAAATTCAATTTTAGTTTCATGTTAACCAAGTAAAGTTCTCTAATGTTTCTTTCGGTGAACGTCAATTGTGAAAACTATATCACACAAACTGTGTTTTTTTCCCAATATATTTTTTTTGAAATATTATTATGCAAACAACTTATAATAATTTTTTAAAAAAAATATTTTCGTGACATATTATATTAAAAATATAATAACTTCCGAGTGTTGACTTTAAATATTAATCCATTGTCTTAATCTGCAATAATTAAATAATTACAATTGAAATTTTATTTACAATAAAAGCTTATTCAAATATTTTATAATATTAATTTTTACGATGATATATAAATTCTAAAACACTCCACGATATTTATAATGCTACTTGTAAAAAAGTTTAAAAAAAAAGGGTATTTAAATTTGTCAGCTTAAAATTTTATTCCTTTATTTTCATTATTTATATACACCACTGTGCTAATTTAAAATTTTTAATAAAAATCCTCAATAAAAAGGGGAATTTAAAAACATTAACGATAAAAATAATTTTCATTTTCAGTTTAAAAAATGTAATGAGGAAAATAAAAAGACACAAGTTAAAAGTTTCAGTAATGACATTATAAAGACAAAAAAATGTTAAAAACGTAATGACCAAAAAATGGTAACTTCATTTAAGATTAAAAAAAAGTTAATAATAATCGCATAAATTATGTCAAATATTTAAAAAAAAGAGACTCACTAAATATTAAAATTGCTTTGACAATCTTGGTGGTAAAAAAATTATTTATATATTTTTTGCTGTATATCTTAGAACATGGAATAAGAACACTTAGATATGAAATTCCATGCTAAACCTAATATGTATTCTGTTCAACTTAATCACAAATTTATTTCCATATGAAAAGATTTTGCCTTTAATGTATAATTACTAACTGTTATGTCTTCTGACAACGAAAACTTTTTCACATGTTTTTCAAAAATTAATTATGAAGATTTAATAAAATTATTTTAAAAAAATTGAATGCTCAATAAAAGATTTTTTTAGTGTTTTATTTCAAAATGAAAAAGGAAAAATGATTATGTCTTTTGTTTTATTTCCGCAGTAAGAAATTTACAACGCTCTCAATTTAAAACCAATGCATTTTATAAGTATACGTTGTCACTTAAAATTATAGTTCTGATAAAAGTACTCTATTATATTATTTGAAATATTTTAAATGACATAATATTAGTTTTTCTGAATAAGCCCAGATTAAATAAATAGCTAATATGAAATCCTTTTTATACTAAAAGCACATTCAATAGACAAAAATAACATTAAATTTTAATTTAATAATATTAGTATAAAACTGTATTTTAACGCATTATTATTTTTTAAACGAAAAAATATTTTTTTATAATTGCTTAGTCAGATGTATAAATCATTCATTATACCAATGAGGTTAGTTTTCTGAATAATTTAATTAAAAATATTTTAAAACATTTTAGAGTATTTTATAAATTACTATCAAACTTATATATTTTTAGATAAACTTTTATTGTACTTCACACACACACACACACAAGAAAATAAGCTACGAAAATGAAAAAAAAACATTATAAAAAGTTTTTTTGGAGGAAAAAATGTCTTGAAAAGGTCTTGCAAAAGAAAAAATAAATATATTTTAGCTTGTATTATGTTTTCAAAAGCCCCACAAAGTAGATATGGTTTTTGCTTTGAAAGTTTATATAATGTACTTCTTTTCTTGTGGTTAGCAAAGTACTTTAAGAAATATCTGGAAGCTTCATATTTTTTTCTATTATTGTTACACTGGAATATTTTTTTATTCTTATATAAAGTTTCCAATAAAATATTGATCAAGTTCTATCATTGTTCACAATTATTTAATATATTTCTAAGAAATGAATCATTTTCAGGGATTGTTACATTTGGGGGGGATTTCTTTGAATACATCCTAGAAAATATTTAAGATTAATTTAAACTGTCCTCATGAATTCTCAAAAATTTATCTAGATAGAAGTGTGACGTTGCTGTGTAACCCAATTAATTTGTAAAACGCTCACTCATTTATATGAAAAAAAACTATTACTTTTATTCTACGTTATGTTTGAATATGTTTTATTTATTTAAAAATGTTATTCGTGTTTCTCATTTAGTAAATTTTATATTGATTATGTATACAATTTGAGAATATAGTTCTTGAAGAAAAAAGATGTAATTGATAGGGTTTTTTCAAAAAAAGAGAGAGAGAGTGTGTAGCTGTGTCATGCACATAGCCGTATGTTTTACGTGAATACATCGCGTAACGGATATTATTTTTTTATATAAAATATTATTTATGTATATCATAATCATGTTTGAACACTAAGGAGTCTTCTAGGTTTCCATGTTTTTTGTTAATGATGGCAACTATTTCCTTTCAACGGGTTCAGGAAAGAAATCAAGTAAACAAATAATTACTGTGTTATAATATAACTTTATAAATTATATGTCTATGAAAGTATGACAACATCGAGACATACAGGATACATCGAGATTTCTGGTCAGCGTTAAATCAATACAGGTATTACCAAACGTTGTTGGAGAAGTTTCGATGCAATACAAATTGAGCATGAAGCTGGGCAATGAACGGTTTTGCGAGACATTAACATTAAAGTTTTCGACTAACATAATTGGTGTAATAGGATCAGGATCGTAATCGGGTATAATTTTAGCGATGTTTTTGGAATATTTTAATAGCAATCGTAACATAAAGAGTATGATTTCTGCTAACGCTGTGCCCGAATGGATAAACACACACCTGAATATGGATTTGAAGATGCCATTGGTTTTTACGTTTACTAGACAGACATCACCAGCCTTTGAGTCTTTCATTCCCAAGTTAATTTCCGAAATACCAAGGTTAACTCTATTACAATCATTGAAGCTATTTATGCTGCTATATATGGCGACTCCATCGGCTTTGCGACTTGATGATGGTGATACCGCCACCTATGATGTAGTTGCAATTTGTCTACGCTTAGCAGCATTATTAGATGATCTCAAATCAAAACCAGGTACATTCACTAGAATGGAATCTTCCATTCAAGTCTCGCTAATAGCTAAATTTTGCCTTACAAATAGAACCTCCGACACCGGTGCACTTCTGGCACACTGAAGATGATCGATCGATCGGATCATCACCAATGGCGTAGGCTGCAACATAACTGGTTATTGTGTTAACATGAAATAAATCCCAGTGTACTGTAATCTTGTAATGCTTACACAATGATTGTTCAACATTCACGGGCACATTGATGGCATCGCAACTAACGTATCTGCATGAATGGCAGTCGCGGTGATACTAGGCGTTCACTAATTGGATCTAATACTGGCAACCCAAGTTGCCTAGGTGGATACACAAAACCGTTCGAACGTGACAATATGAGAATTTTGTCCGAGTCCAGTAAGTTTTTACACCATACGCACAGTTTAAAGTCAGCCACTAGCTCTTAAGGGAAAGTATTATTTAGCAGCGGCAGGTGTTTTTCTTTTGTTGGTTTCAATGAGCACGGAAAACATAGACAATCACACACATCACACTTATGTCTGATAGGATTGTTAGCAAACGTCGTAATGAAACGTACACTAGCTGCTTCCCAATGTGTCTTCATAAACGAACATCGTACACAATTGATGCCTATATATTGATGCGTAGATCGGGATTCGTGGATTTTATGCTATGAGTTCCAATGAACAAAACAGTTCAACAGTGATGAAATGTACTGTCGAAAAAAAATAATTCTAAAAATACATGATACAGCAGTAAAATATAGGGCACAGTAGAAAAATTCGCACAATAAGTTCCAAAAGATTTTCACTCTTTCTACACTAATCAGGCACAACTGTAAGTGTCCCAAAATACAGATATATAATATAAAAGATTATCCCCAAGCAACCCATCAGTCGTAGGCAAGTAAACAAACACTTTAACAGCTGCAGTAATACTGACTCAGTTTCAGCAAACGACCGCCATTAACAGTTTTTGCAGCTATCTTCCAGTGCTTTCTCGAAAACCCCACTTATGTCATAGGTTATGACACACATTACAGTCTTTTCAAGTAATTTCAAGAAGCTTTCATAAGGTTGCCAAATTCAGGAACTAAAAATTATGTCAACTTCACTGTATCTCTAAAATTTTGCCAAGTTCTCATTGAACCGCATTATAATGTAAGGGATGACGTTTCTTGTGAATATTACAGTTTTTATCTTAAAACAAATGTAATAGAACTTATTAAACTTGTAGATTTAAGCTATTTACACTAAAATTAAGCATTGATTGCACAAAATTTGTGGCAATAGAATTAGGTTTTTTTGCAGAGCTTGAACGATGATTTCTGAAAAAGTCACATTATTTTTTCCCAGATACTATCAATTGAAATAAAGAAGTGTTTTTTTGTTAAAACATGTCAACTGCAATTTATTAAGATATAAATAAACATTTCTAAATTATATTTTTCCGAAATCCTGATTCGATTTTTTTACCAAAGTCTAATTAATAATATGCAAAAAAATTAAACCTAAGGTAAAATATTTTTGTAGTAGCGTTTGTTATAAAAGAAGAATGTTTTGAAAATATGTCATTTTTTTTTCATTTTTTGCCGGAAAATTGCCTTTAAATTATTTTTATTGTAATAATATTTAAGAAATGATTTTATATGTATATTCTAATTCAAGTGATTATAAATATATACATGACATGTTTTGGTGCCAGAATCAGACTTAGTTTTAAAAAAGGTCTTTATTCAAGTAATTCTCGACCTATTCTGATGCTAAGAGTAGAGAGAAAAAAGAAACACCAAAGTTAAGAATTAAGTGGGTTACCACTTAAACACAGATATTAGAGTATTGCGGATTTCATGAGTGTACTTAAAAGTTAATAGGGCTTTTAAATATAATGATCTGGAATCAGAAATGTTTAAGGTTTAGGCCATCTGTTTTGGAGAAAAAATTGGTCGGTTAATTTCATTCGTGAAGATATAATGAAAAATAAAAGTTGTGCTCTAGATAGGGAATTTAATTTTTAATCTAATTTAATTATCCTCTTACATACATATATAAATTCATTACAAAATCACAACTCCAAATGTAGTACCTTTTACATTCCGAACGAATAACTTAAATTTTTTTATTAATTGAACCTGTTTTAAGGAAAGTTGTAAACCTCCCTCTATGTATATATTGACAATGCTAAATTGGCTGTTTTTGATGTACCTTTTCTCAAAATCGGTTATATGTACATGCTTGAAATTTTTCATACAATTAAAGTACACATTTCTCATTACAATAAAGTGATTTTTTAGCTAAGTTTGAATTTTTTTAATAATTTATGAAATATTTTATCAAACATTGCGAAATTTGACCCATTTTCCACACAAAAAAATATGTAAAAAATAAATTTTTGAGTTTTTTACAAAAATCTCATTTTATTATATAGACATCATTATAAATATATCATAAAAAATTTACATACCTGTGAACAGTTATTTCTCAGAAAAGGTACATTGAACATCAAAATTTACATTTTGAGAAAAATTAATTTTAATGTTTACAGTGAGACTTCTAATCGGCTAGGAAATAAAAAAATAAAAGACTCAATTTACAATAAAAGATACATGTTTTGAATTATTTCAGACGCTAAACTTTGAATAAAAGACGAAGTGCTTTGTTTACATGTTTCGTCTTTCAAATATGCGTGGCCCAGTTTCAACGATTATTTAAAAATAGGTTTCAAGGGCTTCAAATTACCCTAAAGGTTAAAGTAAGGTATTTTTAGAAAGGTTAAAATCTATACAATTTGAAAATGTAAAAATATCAAATTGTCAAAAAGATAAGAATTTAGCTTTCCAACACCTCTTAAGATATTTCTATTATACACAAATACATTGAAAATTTCTTTAAAAGATTTCTATAAGTAATTTTATTAAATTATAAAGCTTGCTTGTTTTTCCTTGTTTATAGCACGGAATACCACAAATAGCGGTTATTCGAATAATTTTTCTATTTCATTGTTACAATGACCCAAAATCCATTAAATGAATCTAATACACGATTGCACAATGACTCGCGCATCACCGATAATCTACTTTTACGAGAAATAAACTTTGGCGACGCAATCACATGCCGAAACACCATAATATCATTCCCCTGTCATTCTTTGTACCTCAGTACTGAAATAGTTATCGCCTTTAGTGGTGCATTTTCGAGAAGAAATATATTTTTTAAATCCTTTTAAAGTATTATTGTGAAAAGTTACAACGAACATATAAAATGTAATTTAGAAAAAAATATGTTAAATCATATCTCAGAAAATTCATGTTTGAAAATTTTGAAAAATATATTTTTTTAAAAAAATATTTTTAATGTCGTATTTTAACTAGATTTTTAAAAACCAGATTGATAATTTAAAAATATTTTCATCGTGGTAGTTTTATTGATAATGACATGAAAAAAAATAATAATGTTTTGAATTGAAAATCGACAGTTGCATAAATTACGATTATTTAAACGTATTTTTGATAAAATTGTGTAACTTCAAAATTTCTCTAGACAATTAATTCCTCGATGCATAGATTCATTGTACAGTTCAAATTCCTGCGATTATTTTCAATATTTTTAAGATACATTTATTTGAAATGTGTGTTTAAAAAATATTGAAATTTGTTTAAATGTGGTAGAGAGTTTTAAGTCATTTTATATAGTTGATAATTATTCCAATGTTCCTAATTTGTACAGTAAATGCTTAAAGTAATGTAAATAATTTATATCTGGATGTCTAATACGTGTTTATTATTACTTCCTGTTGTATTTATCTTATGACAAAGGTTGTAATATTTATAAGCTACGAGGTCCCTTACATTATAATAAGATACAGCCAAGTTGATGTAATTTTTGGTGACCAAATTAGGTGACTTGGCTATCCTGTGCATGTTTCTGGAAATTACTGGAGAACTAAATTAACGTTACGATATGTAAAGAAAGTGGAATTTTCAAGAAAGAGCTGGAAGACAGCAATGCAGACTATAAATATAGCAGTCGTTTCCTGAAACTGAGTCGGTATTACTTTGGTTGTTGAATATTTCACTAGAAAGTAGTTGGTTGCGAATAAACCTTCAGTACTTGTACTTTTAAACACTGATAGTTATGTATGAGTCCTGTAGAAGATTTGAGAACCTTTTGGAATTTATTGTGTGAATTTTAGTGTAGTATCGCATATATTATAAGTACGGTTTTCCACGATGCATTTCCATCACTCTTAAAGAACTGATTTAATCTTTGAAACTGATAACATAAAATACACAAACCTTGATATACATAATACTATTATTGTATTTCAAAATTTTTGGATCTTGATTGAAAACTTTACCAAGTTTTTAGTTCTGATTATGATTTATTTTTTTATTTGCTTTTTTTTTATCACATTTCGGGTTTTATTGGAGCTTCTAGTTTTGTCAATTAATTTGAATGTTTTTATCATGATGGAAATTCAAAATCATAACTAGACAGTCACTATAAAAAATCATAAATATTCCTAAGGTTCTACTTAAAGTATCTAACTTAATACATTTTGATGTAAATTTGATACAGTATAAGACTTCCAATAGCAAAAAAGTCAACCCTATCAAAAATACAATTTGTAAGTATAAACATTTCCCTGCTAAATCTTGTTTTCTGTATTTTTTTTTATTTAGTAGGTACAAAATAAAGCATTATATCATTTTTAAAAAAAAACATATTAAATGACGCACAACTAAAATATTTTAAAAGGTATAAGCAATGTAAAATATCCTTTCTAAAAGGATATTGTAATAAATGTGCATATAATGAAGTTTTCGTTTTTCAGACATAAAGTTAAATTTTTAATTTATTAAAAAAATGTTTTAATAGAATACAACTAAATGTTTAAAAAAAAGCACTAGGAGATGTAGCCTTTTAAAAGTCCTTTTAGTAAATTTTATGAAATTCACTCACGTGAATTCAAAACTATTCTCTTAAGTATCAAAACCAATGTATGTTTACTTTTTTATCCCTTTCATTGCTGAAAAATTTGCAACTCAATCATAATCTGTTTTAAACATCCCCCTCGATATTATTTTTCCTCCCAAGATATTTAACGTTAATTTTTTAAAAAACTGAAGATTGGAAAAGAAGATATTTTTATTACTGAAAAGTAATTTTAACGGAATAAAAAAAAGGAGAGCTCCATAAATGAGCTTCGTTAAACAATAATCTTTTTTTTTTCCTGTTACACAACCATTTTAAAGTTCGGCACGTTGTTGGCAGTTTTGCTCAAACACTAAAACTTTCGAGAAGGAAGAAAAAAAGAGAAAAGAGAGAAAAAAACTGCATCTAACTTAAGATGCCCTCACGATTCAGTGGTACTTAAAAGCAAAATAGACAAACACATCCTTGCAGACGGGCTTTTCTTTCGTCACAAACTCTTTGCAGGCTACTTAACGGTAACGATCTTTGAGAATGCTCTTGACTGTAGATGCTGTCTGCTAATTTACTGTTCCAGGGCACGTTTTGATCATGGAAAAACTGTTTGCAGTTCGGGAAAGGGCAATTAGGGAAGGGGGAGCATTCGCCATCCGGCCAGAATAAATGTATCATAGAAATGGATGACATAAACGTATCGTAAACCTCAGAGAGTTACTGAAAAAGTGGCAATTGCATAAAAAATTGTCTTAAAGTATCCGACTACGTACGGGACCGTGATTTTAAAAAAGCGCATAAATGAATCATTTTCATGATATTTAGTGTCACTTTGATTATATAATACATGTATAAAATTCTTTTAAGGACATTTTGACAAAAAGAATTATAAATACAATAATTTGGCAAAAAGTGAGCTTAGAATAACCTTTTTTTCAAAATGTTTTCCTTTTACAAAAAATTCTTCTAAAATAAAAATATTTTGTTGTTTATATAAAGTAAATACTTCTCTCCAGAAAGTCTGAGAGCTATGATTTTTGAAAAATTCACATTATTTTCAGAGTTACTACCAATTGAAATAAATATCGGCGTTTTCTTCTTAAAATTTCTCCCCTATGTTGTCGTAAAACAGGGATAAACTCATTTCTGCTATATATCTCAAAAATTCTAGTTGAGCCTGTGTACAGAGGTCTGAGCTATATACAGGCAAAATATTATTATAATCGAAGCATTTTTCACAAAAGGAGAATATTTTGAAAATGGGTCCTTCTATGTTCATTTTTTGTCAAAATATTGTACTTAAATAAGTTTTTAATAATAATATTTTTAAAACAATTTTATATACATTTTCTAATCTAAGTGACATTAAATATCATAAATATTATCCATTTATACGCTTTTGTAAAATCACGGCTCCGAACGTAGTCGGATACCTTAATCTTTTTCTAACAATTTTTTTAAAAATATTTTATATTATATGCAATTAAATAATGTAGCGAAATAAAATAATGCAGGCTATTAAAATGTCACAATTAAAAATAATATATGTAATTAAATAATATAAAAAACTAAATATTGTATGCACTTAAATAATCCAGGGTGTCCGGGTTAAAAGTATCCAAAAGTCATGGATTATTATTAAGGAACTAATAATCAGAATGCAATAAACGGCTTATCCGGGGATTGGAAAGCCATCCAAAACATTCCAATCGGCCGCACGTGTGCGCATTGTTCGGCAATCTCGGACAATAAACATTTTACACTGACTTCATTAGTAAGGAAGTGGACGCCATAGTAAAGGGTGCAGTGCGTACTTTGGTTAACTAAATTTAAATCAATCACAAGTGTACTGCGAAATATTTAACAGCCCCTTTAAAGGTGACGGGAACTTTGGTATCTCAAACTGGCAAGTAACTTTAAGTTTTAGTGATAGAAAACACTGTTGATAGTGTACCATATTCATTTTGTAGGAGTTTTGATAAGTTTACTAGGCAAGCCACTAACGACATTCCAGTTTGTTCGAAGACGTCGCTGTACACGCGTGACTGATTTAAGTTCCGTTAACCAAAAATCTCACTACATCTTTTGCTGTGGCTTCCACGTCTTTTCTAATGAAGTCAGTATAACAATTTGTTGTCTTCGATTGCCGAATAATGCGTGCATGTGTGACCGATCGGACTAGATCCAAAATATCTCGGAGGGTTTTTCAATCCTCTGAGAAACACTTTCTTGCCTTCTGATGGTTAGTTCCGTAATAATAAGCCACAACTTTTGAATAATTTAAGCTCGTATTCCTTCTATAATGAAAGAGAATTAAATACGCAAATAAATAATATCACAAAATTAAAAAAATGTATGCAGTTAAATTATATGACCAAATTCAATAATATATCCACATAAATAATGCATACAATTAAATAATGTAACAAAATTAACCCGGGAAAATTCGTGCTCTTTACACTACCGTTAGTGGTCGTGTGGGTTGATTCATTCACCCCAATTCTTTTTTGTAATTTTTGTTCAATGCACGTAATAAAAATTATAATAGTAGTAATTTAACTAAGAGAAAGTAAACTTATGTATTTTTAAGAACTTTTTAATTTTTCTTGGATAATTTGAGAAAAAAAATCCAATCAAAATGAACAAAAATGTTTCAAATATGTGAAACTTTAAGGGCAAAAATCACTGACACTTTTCGCTAACATTACAAGAGTGATATTTGTAGACAAAACTGCCATATTTTGTTCAAGTTATTGTAGTTCTATTGTCCTTTGGTGATCGACAAACAGCATGCTTTACTTCGTATTGCTTGTGTCTTTTTGACAAGGTATTGCGTATTCTGTGGTACACTTTTGGCTTCATATATGTTTTGATGGAGTTCTTTAGGCAGCATTTAAAAAAACTTCATTTCGACGCAAAAATTTCATGTGTGTGTGTTCATCGCTTTTCTCAAATTTACTTTCGTTATCATGACTACTATACCTTATTTCATCAGATTCCTCCTTTGTTAGTTTTGTCTTTTGTTTCGAATATTCATCTTAATCAAATAGAAATCGCAGATGCTCCATTTCTTTTTTCATATTCAATTAACTTACATTTATAAACCATAATGAATCATACAACACATCAATCAAAACCACTAAGTCATTCATAGTATGAAATTTTAGCCTGCTCATTGGAAAAATTTTAGAACAAATATAGTCGTTCGAGAAACATAGTCACCCCAAGTACTTTAAGATTATAAAATACGATTACTAATCCCAAAAATGAAGGATATATGTGACAAAGAAATTTTAGTTCCCATGAAGACTGTCATATAGGAGTATAAACAAACAGTCTTTTTTTCCAGAATTAAAGATTTTGATAACATGGGGTGACTCTGTGTCCCACATGTATGCTCCCGGGTTAAATAATGCATCCACAAAAAGAATGTAATAAAATTAAGCAATATATTCTAAAAAATCGAGTATAATAAAACTAAATAATACATGCAAAATAACAGTCTTATATGCCTTAATAATATTTACATGGTGCGTAATAATCACGGGATTACTCCTTAGCATGATTTGTGAATTGGAAGATACATAGAAACGAATAAAAATTTGAATATTTCTCCTTTCATTTTAGTAGATGGTTATATATGACTTTGAAGTGATGACAGTTTAAATTACAAACATAAAGTACTTAGCATTGCATAAAAGTAATGCAGTGATTTGCTCAAATGCTTGGGAAATGAAATTTTGCATTAGCATTTTTTTAAAATTAAACTTAGAAAGTGTTACAAATGAAATGTTTAGTTTAAAATTAATTAGAATAGATTAATCTTCATTGTATTTATATCCCATGAATGTAAATTTGTCGAAAATGTGGTTTTGCTCCATTATGTTGTAAATATTCAGTTGATTTTATCTACAATTACTTTTATAGAAATAAATTTATTGCAGCATCACGAAACATATTTTATTTATAGAAAGAGATATTATATTGTTATTATTTTATATCATACTAGTGTCACTATAATAAGTGTCGAAATTTATTTAAAGGACATGGATAGGCTTGAAACAAACTAAAGCTAATAATGTGAAAAAATTATTATACAGAATTATATCTAAAATAATCAGGCAAAAATAATTTTTTAGATTTATGTAGACACTTATTAACATCTTTATAATTATTTTTTCTACAATCATTCTTTGTTTTGAACAATTTGAGGCCTAAATATTCAAAGACTGTACTTTTAATTATAATATAAGATTAAATTTACATTTATCTGTATAGTTTATTCACAAAGTTCATAATCGAATATATGTGTTAAATATATATATATATATATATATATATATATATTGGACTATCTTTTGAATGTGAAACAATTGCTAGAACCAATTGAATTGTCTTCTTTTTTTCCTCATTCTGAATTATTAAATTAAAATCCAATTCTTACAAAACAATTGAAGATACAGAAAGAGTCTTTGGACTAAAATGAAGACCCATTATGATTTCTAAAGTTGTCGCTGAATTATGAACAGCGAATTAGGGTTAAGCCACTTTATGGTACCACCTTCCCCGTACAGCATTTTCGGTATAATAGAAAAAAACAGACATATATATATATATATAGAGAGAGAGAGAGAGAGAGAGAGATTCATTTTGGTATAGATATAGATATAGATACATTGAAGGATTATATATATGTGTGTAAACTTTTGAAATTGCATATTTTCAAAAGCTATTTTGAAGTTTCCTGACTCCAACTAAATCTTTTTTGTATCTATACAATTACTTTTCATACATCTATATTAATAAAAAAGTTCTTTTATAGCAAAAGCTCTGTCCGTTTTATACTATTCTGAATATTAAAAACTGTCCCAGGACACTGGTTGTGAAATTTTCCATCATATTTTTACCTGACCCTCGAAATTCAAGCCAATACAATTTTATGTTATAAATTCATTTTTTTATCTTTTAAAATTTTATAGGAATTAATCCTTTGTGTGAGTTGAAGTACAAAAGTCCACTTTTCTTTCAGAGGGTAGAACTTTTCCAAAGTATTCTCTTGGCAATTATTTTTAATTAAAAGCCATCATATTTACGGATTGATGTGTGTGTGTGATCTACATTATGAATTTTAAATGTATATATTTATTGTGTCTATCAGCGTGTTTCTTTTATGTCATGTTGATAATAGAGACTTGATATTTGCATGTATTCAGTGTATCGATACTTCACTAAATCTATAATCATTTCAAAATTCTCATTTAAAGATTTGCATTTTCTTAATTGCTCTTGCGAATATTTTTTTTTCTACAATACTTCAACATTTTTCAAGCTTTAAATGGCTTAATTTGTATTCAATTATTTTGGAAGATTTTATTTATTGTTCTCTTTTTGTTTTCTAATTAATTTTTTTATTTGGTGGTTGGGGTAGGCTATGTAAAGTGTGTGTTTTTAGAGGTATAGAACTTTAAATTGCAATAAAACAACGATGTATTATTCGATTGACATGAATTTTTTTTTATTCGAAAGATAATTTTGTGGCATTACTTTTTAAATATGATCAAGCAAGGCGTAGATTCGTCGAATGGGCCCAAATGGAGATTACCGTTGTTCCCGATTTTCATAAGCGAATTTTGTTTAGCGATGAAGTGCACTTCTGCTTGAATGGCTACGTCAACAAACAAAACTGCCGCATTTGGAGTGAAGCTAATCCACAAGTGTATGTCGAAACACCGTTACATCCAGAAAAACTGACTGTTTGGTGCGCTTTATGGGCTGGTGGAATCCTTCTTCAAAAACGATGAAGGCCACAACGTTACAGTCAATGGTGATCGGTATAGAGCCATGATTACTAACTTTTTCATTCCTGAATTGAACAGTCTCTATATCCAGGAGCTGTGGTTTCAACAAGACGGCGCAACATGTCACACAGCTCGTTTCACAATCGATTTATTGAAAGACACGTTTGGTGACCGCCTAATTTCACGTTTTAGACCTGTGAATTGGTCTCCAAGATCTTGTGATTTAACACCGCTAGACTATTTTCTGTGTGGCTATGTAAAGTCATTGGTCTATGCGGATAAGCCACAAACGCTTGACCATTTGGAAGACAACATTCGCCTTGTTATTGCCGATATACGGCCACAAATGTTGGGAAAAGTCATCGAAAATTGGACGTTCAGATTTGACTACATCCGAGCCAGCCGTGGCAGTCCTATGCCAGAAATCATATTTAAAATGTAATGCCACAAGTGTATCTTTCGAATAATAAAAATTCATGTCAATCGAATAATACATCGTTGTTTTATTGCAGTTTAAAGTTCTATACCTCTAAAAAACACCCTATATTAAGTGGCAAAGAGAGAAGACTGGTATTATCAAACTTTCTTATCCGGTAATATGTTCGAAATTGCTTTTATGAGTGTTTATTGCTTCGTACGAGAGATGTTTTTCCAACTTTTGATGAATGATTTAAAAGGAAAGAGTAAAAAGAAAAGGAAAGTTATATTCGAAGGTTATGCATAGTCATTGTTTCTTTTCAAGAATATAAACATGACGATTCAGAGATTTTTTTATACCGGAGAACGAGTTTTCCGATGTCCTTTCTTTGAAGAATTCTGTCACCTTATGTAAAATGGAAATGATCCTTACGAACGAGGACTTCAGAAATGAGCTTTCAACTTTTTTTGCATGTTGTAATTCTCCTCATTCACCTCACTGTGTTGTAATATATCTGCTACTGGTGCAGTTTGAATGGGACGTATTCAATCATCCACCGCATAATCGGACATAGCGCTGAGAGGCTCTTCTCTGTTCCTCAAACTGAAACTTGGCCAAACCTGCAAATTAAAGAGAGGCTTCAAAACAATTTTATGTTGTTTTTTTTCCTTCACGTTATTCATAAATTGTTGAAACACATTGCCGAATGATACGACAAATTCTTTAACCTTCATAGTGATTTTGTCTAAAAAAGTAGCCATGTTTGGACAAAACACTTGGTTATAACTCCATTTTTCTACTTTTTTCTGCAGTTTTGAACATCTTATGGTCCATCGAATGTTGAGAATAAAAGCATGTGAGAGAAAGGCACATTTTTGCAAAATCCAATGGACTATAAAATTTGAAAAGGCTTATGTTTAAATATATATATAATGTAAGTATTGTTTAATCATTTGAAAATTCATCTAATATGAATTATTTTAAACTATTATGCAGTGCGTTATCTTGTATTGCAACGTATGAGACTCGTTTTGTTTGGATGATATTTATCCCCAGTGAAAAAAGATATCAACTGATGTCTTCCGTAAGAAACTCGTTATTTCTAAAGCGGATTAAACTTTTCTAAGAACTAGATCTTCTAACTGATTTCTAACCATAGCTTCGTCATGCGGAGTTAAGCCACTTTTAATCTGAATGTGTCATGAAACTCTACGAAGCCCTGATTCAAAGAATCAACAAGCTTTTCTTTTCAATCTCCCTATTCGCTATAGGGTTTCTCTCCGATCAAGTCTCAAGTTAAAGTTCACAACTTATTTATTTCCTTCTTCAATTCCAGAATGCGGTCTATTGTCGAAGAGTTTCGGAAAACCGGAAACTTCGATGAAGTTTTCGCTCGACAGAGAAGAATTCGGAAAATCAAAGATCCGAGAGATTGTAAGTATCTAAAAGTCGAATGCCACCATTCGAAAATTCGAGCACGCAAATCTAGAAAGGAAATGGTACCGAATTGAACCGTAACCCTACGGAAAAAAACGTGCAATGGAAAGAAAAAAATTTTTTTTCATAGTAACAAATGTATCGAGGGCAAAAAGGATAACATTCTTGCTGCCATGCAAAAAGAGGAGGATTTCTTCTGTATTCCTTATTCAGCATTTTCCATTGAGGTTGAAAGTTGCGGATCAAAAGGAAAGCGAGGAAATATTATTCGTTGCAACGCTATTGTTATTATGTAGGGATATTTGAGAACTGTACCATCCTCATAATGGGAAAAATAATACTAAATACTTGATTAAGTAAATTTAAGTGTATTATACTTTTATATAAAAATGTGTAGGTCTTGATGAAATTGATTTCAACACAATAAAAGATTTTAAATTTTGATTTATAATGTATCATACCAAGGATTTATGGAAACCAGATTAACATACCTATAATCTATTTTGCTAATTAAATGGCATACACCAATACGTGCAATTTTATATAACGACTTCTGTTTCTGAAAAGATCATTTAACTTGTAAAATATTTTTTTTCAAAATGATTGTATGAATTCGATTGCTTCGTAAACTAATATATATATATATACTATGGAATTTCTCAAACTAGGAAACTAGAGGTCTCGATCTGAAATGGGGTAGTGTGACTTTAAGCTGGGATTGCCAAAAATCTGTTTGCATAAAATACTTTGTTCGGCAATTACAAACAATTTAACGCATTGCATCTTAAATATAATCAATATAAGAAAATAATTTTCAATGAAGAACTTTTTAACTTAAACAATAATAAAACTATTTATTTTATTGTTTTGCACGTATTGCTGTTAGTTTGTCAGAGATCCTATATATACGATGTTCGATTGTTTAAGTAACGTATTCGCATGCGTTTTGATTTAACCGTAACATGGATTTTGCTATTATCGTCGATTTCAGAACGCCCCAACTTTTCTTTTCTCCCTCAACTCAACAATACATATAGTGTTATTGTACCAGAATAAGAGTTATGGTGTTTATATATACCTATCATTATTTCTTTAAACTTTTCAGAAAGTACATGTCTTGATTTTGTAGATTGTATGCTAGATCTGTAAAATAGTTTTATTTTTTTTATTTTGCTACTTAATTAAAAATTCTATATCTTTATAGTCAAATTAAAAACTTATTGCAGAAGTTAGATTGCACAAAATAGTTGCACAAAAAATGGGCTTACCACCCCGAAAAGTTTACGAACCCCTTCTATAGAATACTGTTTTAAAGTATTCTTAACCTGTAGTTACAAAATGTTGATTGTTATGTCATGTACATGTTTGCCCTTTTGTTTTAATGCTCACCCCGTTACTGAGCAAGGATTCAATGGATAGTTTCTACACCAACAGGACGCGTGCGATCTCTGACCAAAAGGCAATAGAGGGATGTGAGATTAGTTCGGAAGACAGAATGACTTATGACGTGGTATTAACCACTCTACTTTTTTGAAAAATGAAAACTTTACGGCGTATAACGCACACTTTTTCTTTTAAGATGCAGTTTTTAATTATCAGATTTATTCGCGATATAACTCGCCTCCCCTTTTTACAAACAATCCTGAAATGTACATGTGCAAGGCTCTTAAATTTTAAAGTCATATTTTCAAGGTATTATTCCAAACCTTTTGAGAAAATAATACACTTCTAGAACTACAATCCTTTAAGTTCATAAGGAATATATTGTCTTTTTAATAAACATATTTCTATATATGTGGAAGTGTACATTTTATGCTCATTTCTTTTTTTATTTTCATAGCTCCCATTTTTGTACCAGGCTCATATGGCATACCCTTAAATTCCGATCTTACTTTTTGTGTTCAAAGTTCGCGTTATACGCCGGATTTCACAGTAACTGCTTTGTATTGTCTTTAAAAAAAGATTAAACTGTCTACTAAGAAGCTGTCCTGCCTTAGAGTTCTGTGAATTTATTGCACTGTAGAACAGCATCACGTAAACCCATATTAAACAATAATCAAAAATATAGAGCACAAATATTATATATAAAACTATTTTTTCTATAATGTTAACAGCATTTTTAGTTACTGAAATCAGAATATCTAGTATATCATGGTTATGTATTGATGAAGATTTTTTGTTACAGAAAATTGAACAAATAAACTTATTGTGCTTTGATTTTCGTTATACTTTTAGAATACTTTCCAAATGGGTTTAATCAATAAAATTTTTTATGAAACGTTAGTTTAATTTCAATTTTATAAATAAATACATCGCAAGTTTGGATTACATGCCCATAATACCAGAACCACAAGAAATATTATTGAATAATCATATAGTGTATTCCAAAGATCATTATTCTTAGTATATTTATTTTTTTAGATATGACACATTGATAATATATTATCAATCCATTTCTTTCAAATATTAATCGTGCATTTTTGCCTGTCAATAAATAATAAATTTCCTATTTAATTACACTATAATTAAGTTGCATATGATTTAACATAGTCACAATACATAAATAAACTTAATTCTTAATCTTTTTTCACTCATATACCTGATAAATAAATATTATTATAACTTTCAAGTACATAATAGAATCATCAAGTACATAAGAGCACATACATAATCACCTTTCACAGCTTAAAATGAATGTTATCGGGTCCTGGAGGAAAATAAATATTTTCCTAATTCCTTCAAGGTCCTTCTGTACCTTTCAAAATTTCTCTATATACGAGTATACAGATCAATATTAATTTTTTTAATTCTGTTTCCCAACTCAAACAATTCAGACAGCATTTGCATGATATTAGACATTTCATTTAATATTTACTTGGACCAGTGTCGGGTTTACTGAGTTCAGCTATTTTATTAACATATTCCGTTGGAATTTTAACTTTTGCTTTAGAATAAGTTTCATTCTTTTTACCGCTAAAAAAATTACTGATCTACATATTTTGAATGCTTTTAATAGTGCATGCAATAAATAAATAATATATATATATTTACTTTAAGGCATTTGTTTTTATTGGAGTAAAATTCATTATTAAAAACATCAAATTTTATGTAAATATATTTATATGAATTTTTAAAAAAATAATTTGCAAATAAAGTGACGTGTGATTATTCGGCATTGCGCTAGTAAATAAAATTAAATATTTGTTCAAAAAAGGGAATTTTTAGACATAAATATACGTATAATTAGAGATTAGATAAATTGGATAGTTTAAAGTTTTTGAAAATTATATATAATTTTATATTTGTCATTTTCTCTGAAAGTCGTGTAAATCCATTTTTTGACAAAAAGTTAGTTAATTATAACATTGAATGCAATCTGCTATGATCAGTTCCCAAACAAAATTCATCATTTTATCAATATAAATTTACGTTGTTAACGAAATTACAAATACTATATAAGTGTCTGAATTACAAATATATACAAACATACACAGATGTGGATTTATTCATATTTTAATAGATTAGAGTAGAGAAATTTAAACATAAAACACCGATTATTATTTCGGTTGATAGTAATTCAGAAAATAATGTGAATTATAAAGCCTTAACTTTTAAGTTCTTGGATTCTTGGATATATATAAGCGAAATATTATTATTATAGATGCATTTTCCATAAAAGGAGAATTATTTGAAAATATGCCATCTTTTTTCTTTTCTTTTCCTTTTGAAAAAAATTGCATTTAAGACATTTTTTTTTCTTTTGCAATAATTTTCTTAAGACGATTTTGCATGCACGTTCTTATTCACGTGATACTAAATATAAAAAACGCATTTATATATGCTCCTTTTCAAAACACCGTTCTGAACATTGTCGGATTCCTTAAACAGTTTTAAATGTCGATTTCATGTTCTGATTGCTATGTTAAAATAAAACTTTATAAAAAAAATGACTTAACACATGATGAACTTTCAAAAAAGCATTTAAAAATTTTAATCATATCATATTAGCTATCTGAAATTTAAACATATAAAAATACAACGAAAGAAGATACGCACGCATTATTTTCAAAAAAAAAAAAGAAAAAGAAAAAAGGAAATAAATAATTTAGCACACAGCTAAGAAATTGACACATAAAAAAGTGCTTTCCTGGAAACAACCTTGTTCTAAGTTTCTGACACATCTACACAAAAAAACAAAGCTTTTTCTCTCAGAAACAAAGCTAAAACAGTTGGATCAGCGTATAGTATGTTTTGATCTATTATGTAAGAGCTTGTCAGGAAGCTTTTCAGAAGGATTGAAGGCGTTCTCTTCATATCTCTGGTCACGTATGAACAAGAATCTGAGAGCAGAATCTGAACTGAACGAAGATGAATATATTTTTCTGCTCTATTTTAATATATAAAGAAAACAAACACACAGCGATTTCCATCCGGAGTCCATTAGTCTTGTTTGTTTAAGAAATATAAGAAGTTTAGATCATTTTTTTTTCATTCCGAAAATTGATGTTGTGTTCCATATATCATTTTGAAAAAAAATTGGTAAACAGTGGGAGAAAAGTGAAAAAAAGCCTAAGCAGAAGAAGAAACTATTTATTAAATTAACTTACGATTACTGAAATTTTATTTACTTAAAAAAAATTCTTACGAATTTTCCATCTTTCTTTAATGAATTGCTGAAGAGTGATTAGAAATTATATGTTAATTTAAATTATATTGAAAAAATATATATAACTCTATTTTTACCAGCAACTTATCAAACAATCTAGCAGTAACATCCCATGCAAGTTAATTAAATAATGTTTTGAAGGTAAAATTACGTGTAATTTCATGATAAAAGATCATTTCAATACTATGCTACATAGATTAAACTAATAAAAACTAAAAAGTTGGTTATTGAACTTTTTTTAATTAGATTATCAGATAAACTGAATAACAATCGCTCACATTATGTGCGAGTTATAAAGTAGAGGTTTTAAATTCCTCCATTTTTTGTACGAAATGCTATATTAGTTTTATTTTTAATTTTATATAAATGTTATTTTTGTTTTAAAGGTAATGAAAAAAACAATGGTACGGTTGTAATCAAATTCTATTAAAGTTAATGTATTAAATAATAGTTTCAATGGTACGCAATCTTTACAAACAATTTTATTGATTTATGTTCTATAGTTTTGATATTAATATTTCATTCCCAAATAAGATAAACATTCAGATAACCGCCCCTTGCATATTAAAATCGAATTATAACCCATACATATTGAATTGTAAACAACAAATTCTCCACTTGGTATGTGACCAAAATATTTATATCCAACTAACAAAAATTTTAACTACAATGTGAAAAATAATAAACATACAATGAGTAAATAAATTATTATTAAATAAAAGAAATTTGTTTTTTGGGAAAAAAATTCTTTAATGAATACGTGATGAAGCATTTAAATGTTTTACAAAAATAATGAGGAATTATTGTTGCATGCAAAACACTTTAGAATCAAGAAAGTGTAAATAGATAAGCAATACTACATGCTTTTCTGTTTCATCATGAAAGAAAATTATAATAAATTAGTTTGTTCTGTTTATATTATTAGCTTTGTAAAAAAAATATATATATAAATACAAACTTAATGTACTTGTGCAAGCGCTACGTGTGAATGTATATGTGAATTAATAAATACTTTATCACTACAAATAGCTCGATATGTGCAATAGATAAAAAGTATATAATATGTAACTATCATATTAATATAATTAATACTGAAATACAAAATTTACGGAACTGATTACGAATTGGATTTTTTCTCTCCTTCGCGAAGAAATTCGTAAAACCTCTTCGTTACGGCGTTTGTTGTTCTTAATCAATCGCATCATAAATAACGTAACAATATATATATATATATATATATATATATATATATATATATATATATATATATATATATATATATATATATGGTAATTTAAACCATACTTATACGCAATTATTTTTATTTTCTCCTTTTTATTTGCACCACTCGGGAGCTTACTTGTGTTATACTTGTATGCAGCACCGTAGTTGTTGCACCACTTATGTTGTATTTGTATTCTAAGAGCGTTACTATAGAAGTTAGAAAAATATTCCCAGTTTATCAAAACTTAATGATGGACTTTGCTGTTATAATTATATGGCTGTAATAATATTGCTGTTGTGACTAATGTCACCTGTCTGTCGTAGTCAGAACCAGGCCCACGGAATTCATCGTAGCAAGGGGCTAGAAGTACGCCTGTCATTGGCCTAGGCCTTGAGCACCATATAGGTGACAGTACGAATTAGCTCGGCGAAATTCCCCGAAGGGACGATATATGACGACACTACCTATCTCCACCTGCACAATTTCGAAATGGGACTGGAGAGGAGGGAAGTATTCTCCAGTCCCCTGCACTCGTGATTCAGCCCACAAGAAATTCGGACCCACTGATTTAACGAGCACGTACTTCGTGTGTACTGGGGGAGTTTTGGTGGCATTGGGCATCGAACCGAGGCCTTCCGGTCTGAGTCCGATGCTCTAACCTCTCTGCTACCACGGCTATATTGCTGTACATGTTAACGTTTTTCTGGTGCAGTAAATATATATCATGAATCAATTTTTTATCGTTAAGACTACACATTACCCTAAAAATTTCATTTTTAACGAAAAAATTTTTGCATGTTTTGGTGGCCCATATCATTGAAATGCTTGCCACGAAATTTCAGATCTGTTAGCAAATTAGTTTTTAAGATATTTGAAGTCTTATGAGCTATGGATTTGGTTTCGGTTTCCTTTTAACTCATTTTTTTACACTTACGTTGAATTAATTTTTAAAAAATGAGTTTTTAGTTTGAAATAGTTATTAATTCCAATTTTCATTACTAAAATCATTTCCGCTTGAAAATGTTTTGAGTTTTTTGAGTTCTCATAATTAATTAATAAAGATTAATTTCATGGCCAATTTTTGCTTTAAAAATAGTTTATATAACTTAAAAGCTTTATCATTCATTTTTTCCTGTAGATAAAATGCCATGGCAAATGCGTTCTGGGTTTCTGTGAGAAACAATATTTCAAAAAGATGGAATACTACTGAAAATGATGTATCTAAAAATCAGTCATCTGCTGATTCTGCAATTAGACTTCCAAATACAAGTATTCTGAATTCAAATGCTGCAGATATAACTGAATATTTCCTTCATGTACACAACTACATCATACTAAACATATTGTAGTACTATACTTTAGTATTTTAAAGTCGTCCGACAAGAGCTAAAACTTCAAAAACTGTCCCAATTTAAAACTGAAAAAAATTAAATTTTATGAGCAAACGTGAATATTTTTAGCTTAAGTTAGTATCATTATTATTTTGTAAATGCTTCGTGTTTCAAAACTTTTGTGAAATATTAGTTTAAGATAAAGCTGAATAAACTGACGTCTTAACAAATGCTATCAATATTATGTAAAAATATATTTTTAATTACAAATATAATTTTCAGTCATATTTAATAAAAATAGAGTTTTAATGTAGAACATACATTGGAAAATTGCATATTAAAAAATTAGAGTTTTACGGGCATTATAAGTTTTTGTTTTATAACTTTACAAATTTTAAATGCGTTTTCTCAGACTTTTAATTTTGAAGGTATAAGTGTTTTCTAATTCCAAAGGCTTTTTTCCTGTTCAAGATAGAGCCTTGAATTTTTTGTACATACTCCCAAATGTATGTTCTATAAAAATTAGTATGGATTTAGGGCTGAGAACTCTAGTTATTTTTCTAAAAAATGCTAAAGTTGATATTTTAAAAAGTTTCGTGTTTTTTCCAGGTTTTCCTAGAAAAATAATTATTAAAAATCAACAAGGGAATAGATTTTCAAATCCATAGTAAATATTATTTGTAATAATCTCAGAATCATAAATAACCTTAAATTACTAAAACATTTTAAAAATTGAGTATTTTAGAAGAATTTGAAAAAAACTTCAAAAATTCCTAATTTTTTTAAATTTTAAATTAATGTGTGGTCAAACTGACTTTTTGCTTACAGAATTAGCTTAATAATATAATCTAAATATAAAATATCAATTATTTTTACTGTAACTGTCTCCAAAAAGGTTTTTTGAAAAATTGGGTACCGTGTTGCCTTAATTAACATATAAATCATATCATAAGACATAAAATGTGCTTCATACCTTGCTCACTCATAGGATTCTCTATTAGTTTGCTTACAATTCATAAAAATTAAATAACTTTTTCATTACAAAAAGAAAATAATTAAATCTCGATATTTTATAATTTAATTGGAATATAGTTATTTTTATAAGATTTACTAATTATCCTAATTGCAAATAAAAAGTTTTCTTATATTTGCGAATATACTTCAACATACATTTTAAGGCGAAAAAATTATGATTCCTGTTTTAAAACAACTATTTCTTATGAACTGTTCAGTCAAATGTTTAAAAGAAACATTAATTTATTTGCGGTTGTACTAATAGATACATTCTGATAGTGAACAAACACTAGATAAGGTGTATTTTAAATATATTCACAAATTTAATAATTCAAGGAAAATGAATATGTTTAATATCCATAAAAAACATTTCAGGCATTATTTATAGAAATGTTAATGATTATGTTATTTTGCCAAAATAAGATAAGTTTTTGAATACATAAAATGTTGATTCATTTTATAGAGAGATAGTTAATGCGTTTTTCAATTGATCCTTCTATGACAGGCAATGCTTCATCAGCCAAAAGGTTGTAAAATTTTCGGTATTTTATTCGGCGAGCGACAGTAAAACTAGAAGTTGAGAATTCTCAAAGGACAACAATACGTTTTAGTGCAGCAACAATCTTGATTTTTTTTCCTTAAGTGCTTTTACTCTTGATTGTAATAAAAATTTTAAGTCCTTGAGATAAATAAAATAGAGAGCCTCCCCTGCTTCACTTTCCCTACAACTTAAACCAATGCGAAAGAACGAAAAAAATACCAAGCAAATTTACTAGTTGCAGGTAAACGTAGCTGCTTAGTAGCAATTTATCGGTTCCAAATCTTTCTCTCTTTTTTTTATTCACTTATGATAGCCACTATCTGTTTGAAAAAGCATGCGAGAGAAAGGTTTGCTATCACTAATCCAATTATCTTTACCTTTTTTGAGTAATAAAATTCTGTAAGCGAAGAAAAATTTAGTTTATGTGTTTTCTCAGACAGTTTTTCGAAGTAAAACTTTGCTCTTAGGGAAAACAAAATTTCTTCTCTGCTACCTTTCGTTTTAAATCATGCTTCGGCAATACTATTTTTTTATTTGCATGCATGTACTGAAAAAACTATTTTTACTTAAATAAATAGACATTTCAATATTCTTAATTGTTTACTAACAGAACAGGTAATATGTTTAGCACAAGATATGTGTGTGTGTGTGTGGGATTAGGGTTTTTTGCGCACTTTCATCATATACTACATTAGCAAATGAAAGCTCCGAGAAAAATAGCAATTTCTTTTATCCTTAACTTTCCTTGTATTTCTAACTTTTTTGAGATAAAAGATAAGTAAGAAAGCTATCATTAAATTTTTATTTGCTAGAATAACCTGGCATGTGTTCAGAAGCTGAAAAAATGGGAGGGAAATGTTTAAACAAAACAGTTGGCACAAAGTGATGTAGAACTTTAAAAAAATTGACTTAAAAAATAATTCAGTACCATCTATGAACCCTCAAATAAATATGCAAATGATATCCTCTGGAACGTTTTTTAGTCTTTGATCAATTTCTCAAATGTGATACTAAATCTATTTGTCCAGGCACAAGTAACCAATTAATCCCCAAAGTAATAGTCGAAAGTAGAAAAAATACTTTTTATTTCTTTTGTAACGGCTTCTCTCATGTATTTCTCTTAACCAATCTGCTGAGATTACTATGCATGATATGAAAAAACCCACCGTGATATTGTGCTAGTAAAATAGTTTTAAAACACAAAAAATAAATATATTTTTTTTAAAAAAAATGTTTTTGTATTCCCATTTGTATTTTATTAGGTATTCATTTTGTATTTGTGTGTTGCCATTTGTTAGTTTTAGTGAAAACAGTTTTTATCATATTTTATGTAATGCAATCTAGCAAGACCAAATCTAGGAACGGTATGTCAAATTAAGTGTATTGTACTGCAGCATCATTTAAAACTATTTTATTAAATGTTATTTATTTCTTAAATATTTAATCATTTTTGCAAATGATCAAATCCATGCATTTTTATATCTTTTACTATTAAGCGTCATTGCTAAAACTTTATATGAAAACTGTTAGACATTTAAAAAAGTCGGATCCAAATTTTATGATCTCCTTGTGTTGTTTTTCCAATCCCGTTCCATGATCTCAATGAAAGTAAGCACACCGATTCGAACCCGATCTTTTTGAGTTTCGTGATTTGAGGTTGGCAGCAACTGCCATGCAAATCGAGCTAGTATTTAAACTCGGCTCATATGTTAGTTTTTAAAAAAGGAAGGAGAAACGGAAATATAAGAAGTATGTGAGTGGTTTCTCTCTTAGAGGGAGAGAACAACTGGTTGGCAATGCAACTGCAGGTTGCATCACCATTTTAGATTAGAAATTAATTTTATAATATTAGAAGACGGTTCGAATCGGATGTCACTGGTAATGTAGCTTTTTGAACTTATTGTTTTTATCGCTCCAGTATCGAGCAGAGTGACTTTATGATTGATTATTAAAGGCCAATTTTAAGAAACTGTTTTTCGTCTTCATGCCTCCTCGACACATAAATTTCACTGCTAGCTTTACAAAATTTAAGGTATCCGACTACCCTAAAAACCATGATTTTTTCAAAAATCGACAATTTTCTGACTTTATTTTATAGACCATTTTATTAGCTTAATAACAATACCAAGATTTTATTTTCCCTCCACTAGAACAAAAACTACAAGTGTTTTAGTAAAAGCAAATGCCATAACTTTACACAAGATGTCAATCTTTAAAATGCGTTTTACTCGAAATGTGTTTTTTCGAAAAACTCAAACGGGGACAGTGATTGCTCAAAAAAGTTTTGAAAATAATTAGCTGAATTTTTTTGCTTATGTTCTGCATAACAGTAGAAGTATTTTGATCTTCAGATTTATCAATAACTATTTTATTTCAAAATTTGCAGTCCTTTATGTGAATATAGTCAATGTTTTTAAGCAATTTCGTATAATCACTAAGATAAAGTGCTCTAGTTTTTGTAAAAATTGAAATATCTCTCTTATCATGAAGGTCACTTCAAACAGGAATAACAAAGTAACACATCAAAATTGAAAAATTGAGAATTTGTTCATAAAATCTTTGTACAGAGCGGGTCCCGTTTATGTAATTTTTCGTACATTTTTACTCGTTTTTTCCCATTTTAATAATAATAATTTTTTTTTTTCTTTTACCAATTTTAGGATTTTTCCTTAAAATATACTAAATAAACATAAAAATCACAAAAAATCTCCATATCTTCTTTTTTTTTCAAAAAAAAGTTGTCGCAAGTAGTCGGATACCTTAAATTAGTTTACCAATAAGTGTAACAAATTTGGTTATGGGCCCAGTCCATGTACTGTGTCGAGGCAGGCTAAGCAGTTGAACCAGGCCATGAACTTTGTCTATTTAAATACTGTTCCAGTCTAGAACTATTTTTTATGAACTCTGTTGCTAGTACGCTAAATCGAGTAACAGGTATGGAGTTTAACAACCAGATATCAGTGTTGACTCCAAATAAATGGAACACGTGGAAGCATGATATGCAAGTACTCTTAATGCATTATGGTTGCTGGCAGTTTATAATACAGACCAAGCCAGAGCAAACTGATGAAGAAGCAACATACAAGGAAAAATTAGATCTACAACTTCGTAAGGATAGATGTTATACGTTGATCTATACTAACATCAGTTCAGATTTGAAAAATCTGATAACGGAAACAACTGACGGAGTAGCGGCATGGAAGATATTAAAAGATCACTTCCGAGCCAGTCACAAGAGCAAGAGTAATTCAACTATTAGATCAATTTTTTGGAACAAAATACCAACCAGGGGAAGATGTTGGAATCTTCATATCTCGTGTAAAGACAGCGGCAAACCAGACTACAAGAAGCGGGTCATAAATTGGACGACCTGTACATATGCTTTCAATTAATAAGGTGGCTTCCTCAGGAATTTCAGTCTACCGTGCAACAAATCTACAGATGGAAAGAAGAGGACTTCAGAGTTGTCAAAATTGAAGCAGAGCTGATATTAGAAGCCAATCGTCTTCAGTTGATGAAACAAGATTTGGAGAAAGCGGAGAATGCTTACTTGAGCAGTTTCACTTCGAAGAAGTCGAAGACGTTACCTGGTGCTACGGCTGCATCTCATGGAGATCCAAATGGCAAGAATGATTACCAAAAGAAAAGTGGTAAGGTATTTAACTGTAAAACTATTAAAAATGTTAAACAATCTATTAAGACTATAGGTCCGTGTTATGTATGTAATAAGTACGGGCATCTTAAAGTAAACTGTAAAGATAAAAAGTCTCTACAAAAATCTCCTTCAACTGTAAATGAAACTTTAACACAGAGTTTAATATAAATTTAAGATTTTGTGAAGCTGAATGTAGTCTCTTAGAATTAGATAAACAACTCGTAACTAGTTGTATCTTATTTGAGGAAAACTCTGATAAAGGTGTTTGGGTAATAGATACTGCTGCCACGAGTCATTTTTGTAATGACAAGAGTTTGTTTTTAGATCTTAAACCGATAACTAACATGAAAATGTCGTTAGCAACGGAGGATAAAAGTTGTCCCGTAGAAGGAATCGGTACACTTAGATTTCGGGTAAAATATAAGGGGAGTTTTCATGAAATAACTTTGACTGATGTATTATTTAATCCTAAGTTGAGGAGAAATTTATTATCCGGTTCCAGATTAGAAAGTAAAGGTGCGCATTTTGTGGGTACTAAAGGTAAAATTAATGTTTTTAATAAAGACTGGATAAAATTGTTCTCGGCGACACGCCATGAAAATTTGTATTTTTTTAAGCCGGATCATTATATTATACCAAAAGTAAAGAAATTAGTTTTTTTAGTGATGTAACCGCTAAAACAAAATTCGGATCAATAGAAATATGGCATCAACGCTTTTGTCATGTTAATAATGATTACTTGGTAAAAACTAGTAAAAATGATAGTGTAAAAGGTCTCCCACGCTTAAATGATAATGGTAAGACTCATTGTATACCGTGTAAATTAGCAAAGTCCAAGAGAGTGTCATTCAAAAAGACGGGGGCCGTAAGATCAAAACGTCCATTGGAATTGTTGCATATGGACCTCTGTGGTCCAATGCCAACTGAAAGCCAAGGCGGTAATAAATATTTCTTGAGTATAATTGACGATTACTCAAGAAAGGTGACTGTATTTCCCATCCGAAATAAATGTGACGTTTTTCATACGCTTATAAGATTTCAGAAACGAGCAGAACGTTTTCTAAGTAAAAAGGTAATAGCAGTTAGAACTGATGGCGGACTAGAATTTTGTAATAAAGATATGGATAATTTCTTGACAGAACTGGGTATAAAGCATGAGATAACAAATTCATATACGCCAGAAATGAATGGGGTCGCGGAGAGATTCAATTTGACCGCTCTAGATGGCATCAAAACATTGCTTAAATCTAGTGAAGTTCCTCATAAGTTTTGGGGAGAAGCATTACTTTGTTTCACTTATGCGTGGAATCGAATTTGTCACAAAGACAGTAACAAAACGCCTTTCGAAAAATATTCAGGTAGAAAACCATCGGTATTGCATCTAAAACCTTTTGGATGTTTGGCATATGCTGGTGTGCCAAAACAAATTAGAAAAAAATTCGATATGCGTGCGAAAATGGGAATTATGATGGGATACGCACAACGTACTAAGGGTTATAGAATATGGTTGATAGATGAAAATAAATTAGTCGAGACTATTAATGTAAGATTCGATGAAAATAAGAGGGGAATTAATTTTAGACAAAAAGTTAATAGTAACCTTGGATATAATTTAAACCTTCCTGATTATTATGATGAGGATGATTTTGATAGAGTAAAAGATTCATTAACGAGTCGTTTAGTTTCAAAGACAAGTACGGAAACGCCCTCAACATCTGAAAAACGAGATATATCTTCCGATAATCACAGCTTGATCCCATGTACAGAGGTTAAGTGGATTCGAAATATAGGTAGGAAAGTAACTGGATCTAACGTATATTATAGTATAGAAGGGGCAGCAACCCGATTGAAATCTTTTAACGAAATAGAGAGATACTGTAAGAGGCATAATATTGAGTATAATCCTAGTTTATTTAATTTTAGAAAAGATAATACCGAATCCCAGGGATTTTCAGATTTGTCAGAGCAACAAGAAGCTCTTATGGTTGAAGTAACTATTCCTAATTGTTACAAACAGGCGATAAGATCCAGAGACGCATCTAAATGGCATGATGCAATGGATAAAGAAATTAACGTAATGAAGGAACGTAAAGTTTGGGATTTAGTTGATCATCCGGATAATATAAAAATTTTAGAAAACCGTTGGGTTTATACCAATAAATATGATGAAAATAATAAAATTGTTAGATACAAGGCCCGCTTAGTTGCGCGAGGTAACACACACAATTACGAGGCGAGTCATTTGACGAGGTATTTAGTCCAGTTATTAACTTTACTATTGTAAGATTATTTTTCACTATCTGTGTATGTTTGTGGAAATGGACGCATATTCAAGTAGATATCACTAATGCTTATTTATATGCTAACTTAGATAATGTAATCTACATGAAGCAACCAACTGATATGAAATTGATAATAACAAAGTGTGTAAGTTACGTAAAGCAATATATGGACTCCACCAGAGTGGACGCCAGTGGTTTTGGAATTAGAAAATAAATTAATTAAATTAAAATTTAAGAAGTTAGAGTGGGTTAATTGTGTATATATGTTTGAAGATAATGTAATTTTATTATTTTATGTAGATGACATCATTATATTTGGAAAAGAAATGGAAAACGTAAATTTTGTATTACAATTATTGCAGAAAAATTTTGATTTAAAAATTATGGGTAAAACAAAGAAATTATTAGGAATAGAATTTGAAGAAATAGGTAATAGTCTGTTTATACATCAGAGATCTTACATTCGAAGATTATGTGAAATTTACGAAAATATAAATATCCCGTAAGTTCATTACCTATATCAAAAGGTCAAGTTCTTTCCAAATTAGATTCACCCAAAACTAGCGAAGAAATTTTAACAGTTCCTTATAGAAATTTAATAGGATCTTTTTGTAATTTATTGCTATACGCACAAGACCCGATATTATGTATGCAGTAAATGTATTATCTCAATTCCAAGCAAACCCGGGAATAAAACATTGGAATTGCTTATTGAGATTATTAGGTTATTTAAAATACACTCAAGAATACAAATTGGAACTTTCAAAAGTTAAATCATTAAAACTAAGATGTTATTCAGACTCAGATTTTGCTACAAATAGGGATGATCGAGTGTCGATGGGAGGGTTCATAACTTTTATAGACGAAACTCCAATTTCATGGCGAACCTTCAAGCAAAAATCCGTTAGTCTGTCGACCATGGAAGCTGAGTATGTTAGTTTAACAGAAGCAGCTAAGGAATTCATTTGGCTAAAGAATGTAATTGATAATAAAAGTTTAAATTTGGAATTAAGTGAAAATGTAATGTTTTGTGATAATCAAGCTGCTATAAGTTTTTCAAAGTTACCGGTAGAAAATTATAGAACAAAACATATCGATGTTCGTTATCATTTTCTAAGGAATTTGATATACGACAAGGTTTTCCAAATTAAATATATAGGTACCAAAAATAATTTGGCGGACATTTTTACCAAACCCATGGTAAAGGAAAAAAATTGTTAGAATTTTGTAGAAAATTATTTCTTTTTAGAGAATAAGACTGTTTCTTTAAGATTAAAATATTAGTTTGTTTATTACAATAAAGATTGTGAATAAAATGTATTTTTGTGTTAAATTGTATAACATGTGATTATAGATTAAAATTAATTTACTGATTTGTAAGAGATAATGGTACGAGAGATTGGAAAAAGGGGGCCGATTGTTAGACATTTAAAAAGTCGGATCCAAATTTTTATGATCTCCTTGTGTTGTTTTTCCAATCCCGTTCCATGATCTCAATGAAAGTAAGCACACCGATTCGAACCCGATCTTTTTGAGTTTCGTGATTTGAGGTTGGCAGCAACTGCCATGCAAATCGAGCTAGTATTTAAACTCGGCTCATGTTAGTTTTTCAAAGAAAGGAAGGAGAAACGGAAATATAAGAAGTGTGTGAGTGGTTTCTCTCTTAGAGGGAGAGAACAACTGGTTGGCAATGCAACTGCAGGTTGCATCACCATTTTAGATTAGAAATTAATTTTATAATATTAGAAGACGGTTCGAATCGGATGTCACTGGTAATGTTGCTTTTTGAACTTATTGTTTTTATCGCTCCAGTATCGAGCAGAGTGACTTTATGATTGATTATTAAAGGCCAATTTTAAGAAACTGTTTTTCGTCTTCATGCCTCCTCGACACATAAATTTCACTGCTAGCTTTACAAAATTTAAATTAGTTTACCAATAAGTGTAACAAAAACAGTGTTTTTTCTCGTAGTCAATCCTTAGTGCGAGTATTCTGATATTGTTTATCGAAATAAAATTAAAATATTTATGAACAGTATTATACAAAATGTGTTAAAACGTGAATGCATTGTATGTTATTTTTACACTGTAAATAATGCTCAATATTGTTGTAAGTGGCACGATATCCCTTAATACATGTTTAATAAAGTTAGGAAAAACAATATAAATGCTGATCTGCAGAAAGCAAAAAAATTAAAATTCATTTATATACTTTCTGTCATTCTCCTTTGTGATAATGTTAGTTTTTATTTTTATTCTATACTATGGTTGGTTTAAAAAAATTTTTTAAAAAATCAGTACTCGTATTTTTAGAGATTTATCGTTGATTAGAGTAACAGAAGAAAAATATAATTTTTATAATTTTAATATATCTAGAATGGCTCATTTACTAGTGTCAAATAGTTTTTAATAATTTAAGTTTATTTCACAATAGTTTATTTATTCTTTATGTACAGTTTCGCTAACGTAAAAGTAATTGATGCTTAATGTTTTTTCTTTGCGATTTCATTTTCCATTTACCATTCAGACGATTCAAGATTCATAGAAATGGCACGCTCATTATAATATTATGAAATATAGATTACAAGAAAAAACCTTTAATATTCCACGCATCATTATTCCTTGACAAATTTTCCTTCAAGTATCATCTAACCTTTTCATGTGTTCGCCTCTTTTGCTCCTCAGGATATGGCAGCAACATCCAAATTGATTTCAGACACTCAATAAATTCTTTCCTTTCCATTCCTAATATATTACTCCCTAGTGTGGCTTTCTGAAAATCCTATGAAGTATTTATCATCCCCCGTGCACAAAATCTTAATACTTTGAGTTGACGGAGCAAAGCCAAGGATAATGAGCTCGGCTGGAAATCTTTGATCCCACCAGGAAGACATTGTTGAGAATCTGCCTTTCCAGTTGCGGGATTTAAGAACAGTTTTTGTCCTCTTGAAAGGACAACCCCGCTGAGGTTTCCGAAATCTCCTTTCTTCGGATAACGACTCTTACTCAGCTTGATAAAGGAGGCTGGATCTTTATAAGCATTTGTAAAAGAGAACGGAAGATTGCTCGTGGCAGCTAGAAACCAGGGTGAAATGCGGTAAGCTCTCATCTTTATATAAATAATTGTACTTCACGAAACTGGATGAAAAAAGCTGAAATATCAAAAATCGTATTTATATTTCTTTTTAATTTATTTATTGTTAAAAAGGTTGTAATGATTTATTTTTGTAAATCAGCAATTTGATTTCATTTTCTTCTTCAGTTATTTCTTCTCAATACATCCTTTCATTCGTATTTAAAGAATTTCGATCTTTAAAAGGCTTATAATAATCACTTGAGGCTTCTAAATTTGGGAAAAGTATTAAATGTGTCGCCTCTGAAATTTAGCTTTTTGATTAAATTTAAATCTAAGAAAATATTTTCATTTATTTATTTATATTTCTTGAATTACCAAGCGCTTTTTCTTCGAACTAGAAATTGATTTTAAATTCGTTTAAAAAATGTTATTATATAAAATAAATTGTTACTTAGAAACTTTTTATAGGACTTGACGATTGCTTATCCCTTAGCAAAAATCAACATTTATTTTTCGTGTTCATCTTTCAGGCAATTGCTTTTTTATTTATTTATTTATTTTTGTTCATCAATACCACTACCAGTTGATTTAAATCTGCAGGGGAAATAGAAAGTTCTATTTTAATATCTCTGTCAAATTTCTTCATGTGAACAATTTAGCTTTAAAATATTGTTTTGACTTGTTATTGCTAATGTTACAGAAATATGTATTTTTAATTGTTACTTGTACTATTTGTACTAAATGCAATTGGGCTTCAGTATTTCAATAATTCTTACGGTACACTAATTTTTTCATTTCCTTTTAAGTCATTGGTAATTATAATTATATGACTACTATCTGCTAACTACCCACTTCGCTAAGTAATTCATGATGCTGTAGGAATATATGTTGTCTTTATAGATATCTAAATCCTAGCATTGGGCTTTTCAATTGTAATAAAAAAGCATTCTAATAGCCCTTGCTTTATAAAAGTGAAGTTCTAAAATGGATATGTATTAACCTTCTAACGTCCTCAAAACACCCATTTAGGAGGCAATTCAACAAATAAACATGCTTTTAATTTTCAAGTATATCTCAGATATCTCGTGAGGAGTGGGTGAATTAATGATTGACTCACTGTTATCTTACATATGTGTAAATAATATTAGTCTTTTTTTCTCAAATGTACTAAATTAAACTACCAAGATATATTTTAACGAACAATATGCATGTATATGTGTGTGTTTAATTTTCTTAATTATCTTATTTAAAAACAAATGTGAAAAGACCATTAAAATAAAGTTTCTATTCAGTTTTAATCAAATGAGTCATATGATTTTAATAAGTAGTTCCTGTGTTTCACTCTTGATATCATCCCTTTAGTTTTGTTTCCATTCGTATGCATCTACACAGGACTTCCATTTTTTAGTACATTCAACTTATTATTATTATCGATGTTATATATGATAAGATAAAAATATTTATCTTTTTTATTTGGAGAACATTCTATAGCACTAATAATTTTAGTGCACTTCTACTTATAGTTTTTTGTTAAGGCACAATTTTTCGATAAAACCGCAATTACTTAAAATTTATTAAATGCTTATTAATTTTTAGTTACTTATTATCAACAGCAAGTAAAACTTTTTATATCAACAATTAGAATTCAATATGTTTTTATTCTAGAATTCTTGATAAAAAATCAATGAGAAATTTTGATTACATTTAATACATTCGCAATAGCTCAATTATTAACTCATGGCATTAAAAATTATGTTCTTATAAAAATAGCGTAAACGTCTTTTGAGTAAAAATTAAATTTTAAAATTTTTAAATATATGTTAATTTATACAAACTGTCATATTTGTCATTTTCTACTTTTTCACAAATTTAAAGACAAATTATACCTGCTATCTTAATATTGCATGTATATGAAAAAAGTACAACTAAAAGTTGTGTAAGCTTATTTAGACTCTTTTTAAAAATTATTATTAAGCTAATAGTAATAAATAAGAATATGTTAAGCACATGCTTATTTTATTTGAATAATCAAAAATTTGGGATTATTATTAATGTGGGTATTTATCGAATATTAGTCCATAAATCGGTTGAATATTAAATAATGTGTTTGTCTACTAAAATAAATTTTAATAAATAATGTAGGCATTGTAACTTAAGTTTTACAAATTAAAAAGTATATATTTATCCAAGGAAAACAAATCCTTCTCTAAAATAAACAATATTTTAAGTTGCATTTTGATACATTTTATGATATATTTAGTTTCAAATAGTATATTTTGGGGGGGATTTTACTTATTCATCGT